>JBBULP010000402.1:0-38915 GCA_038048775.1 Picocystis salinarum | reverse complement strand
GCACGGGGCTTCCGTCGACGTCCAAGAGACAGGCTGGTTCGATCGTCTGCCTCCTTCCATTTCATTCCAGAGAATATTCTCCTTCAGGCTGCACATCATGGTTGCTTACTATCATTTTGACTGACACACAGCTCGCACAAGGTGCACCTGGTTGCCTGGGCCAAGGACGGTGTCAGACGATGCTTCGACGGTGGCGCGAAGCGAAAGCTGCCGATGGAAGCTGCCTTGGCCTTCCCATGCTCGAAAAGGAAGAGGATGTCTTATGCAGCAAACGTGAAAAAAAGCACCATGCAACGATGATGGCTTGCCTTGCTGCACGAGGCATTGGGGCGTGTTGACCGACCCCAGAAATTCCGTGGACCGTTTCCGAAACGTCCCGAGACTCAATGGAACAGTGCGACACAACCTGTCCGTGCAAGGAGCGCACGACTTGACCTTGCAAACGCTATTCCAGCACAACGAAAGAGCGCCAAGACCATCCCGCACGAACGAAGAACAAATTCCGCTTTGTTGCTGGACCGAAGGGGATCCGCACCAATTCCCGTCAACCAAAATGGATGCCGGGAGGCGAAGCGGCGTAGAAATCACCGAATCATTGCTGCGAAAGAGAGCAGAGCACAACGACGGAAGGCTTGACACTCTGGAAGAGATATCTTTGCACCAGCAGGTGAGGGATGTGGAAGCGAACGGAAGGCTGGGAAGCGCAGCAGCAAGGAAATCCTTGGTGGACTGTTTTCGTGAAGGTTGTGCTGACGGTACGATGTGGGCAGAATCTCACGGCAATCAATCCGATTCTAGGGAAACGGTGCTACAACCTCAAAATCCTCTATTTGCACGAAAATCGGATTGGACAGCTGGAAAATCTCCATCGCTTGGAGGAGCTGAAGTACTTGAACGTGGCCCTCAACCAGATAGAAGAAGTCAAAGGACTTGAGAACTGTAGATCCTTAACAAAGCTTGACTTGACGGCGAATCGCATTAGCCCCTCCAAACTCCATAGTATTGCTCGGCTAGCAGCTAACAAAAGCCTAGAACACTTGTTCCTCTTGGGCAACCCCTGCACGAAGAAGCACTTTTATCGGGCCTTCGTTGTCTCCGTGCTCCCACAATTGAAGAATCTGGATGGAAAGAGAGTCACTGTGGAAGAGCAAAGTGTTGCACTGGAGCAGCAGAGCATACTTCATCATAAGGTCAGCAGCCTTGACGATTCCGTTGCGGTGTGTGATGAGAACTCAGGGACTTTGGAACAATTCAATGTTCAGGAGCAGTCTGCTGAGAATGCACCATGCGCCCATCCGGTGGATGCACAGGCACGCATCTTTCAGACCAACCAGGGCAAGTGGAAATTCAAGCTTTCGGAATCAGAGGACAAGTCAACGACCCTTCTCGAGATTCCCATAGGGAAACGCGTTGAGACCAGCGACATTCTCGTAAACATCCAGCCTACCTACCTGGAATGCACGATTGAGGGAAAACTGCTGCGTTTGATGCTATTCGAGGAGGTCTTGCCGATGCTCAGCACAGCTAGTAGGTCCACAGCCACTGGAAGATTGCTTTTGTCCATGCCCAAGGCTGCGAACCATGATGTTGTCTGTTCAGCTCCTGTAGAGGAGGCGAGCTTTCCCGCCTAGCAGTTCCGTTCTCCAACATGCTACAATGCATGCAACGCCCTGTCGGTTCTGTTCATGGCTCAAGGTAGGATGCCACCTGCGGCTTGTCCCTTGTTCCTAAGCTTGCACTGGAATGCAGGTAGGACGAGAGCAAGGATGTTGGTGATGTGAACTTCTTCCATGTGTCTTTCATTGTGAGCATTGGCTTGTCATGGCTGGACCACACAGGTTGGGTGTCGGGGCAGGTGTCGAGAGTGGATTGGGCTCGACGGTGTGCAGAAGCGTCGATGGCGTGGGCCTTGGCGGCAGCCAGTGCGCTGCGACGCGTCGCACGAGCCACCACGTCCACACCGAAGAGAGTACTAGCTACGGCACAGAGCCGTCGCTGCTTGAAAAGCTCCAAGGTAGACGTGCAGGATGGAGGAGAAGCAACTGCAACATCAACTTGGCCACAGACTTGCAAAGATGCTTGGCGTACTTTCTTAGTGTACTTAGGAGCAAATGGTTTGAGCAATGCAATGATCCATCCTTTCCAAAAGCTAGACTACGGTGCCTTGTCGCCTCTCTTCATGGATGGAAGAATTGTGGAAAATCTGTGGTGGGGCACGAGGTTGGAGCATCTGATCTTGGTCCCGGCCTTACTCACCATCTGTGGAGGACTCGCGGATGCGTTTTGGAAAAGAATTGGCATGGACCTATTCGGTATCAGAGCCAAGACAATGAGTTTTGCCACAACCCCCAACCTGTATCTTGTGAACCTCTATGCGTTCACGTTCTGTGCGGTGTGGCTTTTCTTCTTTCAGCATTCCAGGCTCAACCCGGACTTGGAGGGAAATCGTTGTGAATTTTTGAGTTCTAAGCTGAAGCCACTTGCCACTGGAATGGGACTGCAATGGCACGCCCCGCTCATGCTTGAGCTTTTCAGAGGAGGGAAGGGCAGGCTTAACTTTTTACGTGAGACTGCGGCGATCGCCTTTGTATTTCTACCAGTAAAGGCTTTGGGTTTTGAGGATTTTCAGGAAAATGGTCTATCACCTCATGAAAGGAAGTTGAATAATTTGTCCGCCGTGTGATTGCCCTTAACATCAAAGCTCGGGCTCTTTTGGGGCTTTGCCCCGATTGAACAGTGGTCCAAGATTTATTCCAATTCAAAAACAAAACAAGACGGGGAAGTTGCACGTCTTACATGCATGCCTGTGCAAGATTAAACTCCATTGGACAGCATATCCCCATCCACTTCCATTTCAGATATTTCTGCACCTTCAGAATGGCGCCTTTGGTAGAAAAGAAGGTAGGCTGCCTGTGTCTTTACCTCTTCAACTTCGACCGGGGAAACCCTGCTATCATCAAAGTGGTACCATTTCCTACTTCCTGGCAGCTTTACAAACGCCGTGTAATGTCCTCCACCCGTGCTACCGTAGTGATTACTTACACCATATAGGTCGTAGATGTACTTCTCCTTATCAGCCTTAGCATTGAGGAAAGAGCTCAGATCCAGAGCCTCGTGTGGAAATTCTACAGTGGTGTCCAGCTTCTCTCTCCAGAGCCGACTGAATGAAAATCTCTTTAAGTGGACAACTAAGACATCTGGCAAGCGCCAAAGATCCAGTTTCTTCGTTGCTTGCCTATGCACTTTGCACTTTGGACAGTACCACATGTCGTCCTTGTCCAACTCCTCTTCTTCAAGAAAGCATTCCATGCATGATTGGAGCGTAACTGGTTTTTTGCCGTCCCTTTCTGCACAAATGGCATCCTCCATACTGCTGTGGAGCCTTGGGGACTCAAGGAGCTCAAGGTCGTACTTTCCATCGGCATTGTTGCTCCAATCCAGAGCAAAGTATTCGATACCCGGGTTTGGTTTCCCCACAAAAAAACCACCGATGGTGCGAAGGACATCGCCAGATGACTTTTCTACCACCTCAAAATCTTCTGTTGTTGTCCCATTCTGGTTGGTTCTACAAATCGTGTAGGCAGGCTCGCTTTTGTGCAATCTTGCAGAGTTTTCTGATGTCTCTTCCACGTCCATCCCGCCGTCTGCTCCATTTGTGTGTTGGGCATCCTCTGCAGGCAATACAAAAGGCTTGAGAGCCACTTCAATTGCAGCCTCTACATGTCTCAACTCATTATTCAAATCTTCTGAGCCTGGATGGAGGGGAACCAACAAGGGAGCAGCAAAGAGGCTCTTCTCGTACCTCTCAGACGAAAGATAGCTTTTTCTTCTCTCCGATTTCCTGTGAAAAATGACTGCTTCTCTGTACTGCTTCCCAGCACGATCCACTTTATCAGCAGGAAGGCGATACGCCACCAAGATATCATTGGGCTTGATTGCAGCAAGCGCCTCTGCATGATCATCGAAATACTTGAAGATCCTACCACTGTACACCTCGGTCAAAAGAAGCGCCTCGTCTTCCTTGAGCCCGCAAAGCTTGCCGAGCTCCCCCAAAAGATGATCTACGGTCCCTTGCTTTGGGACTTGCACACAGTATTTGGTAGGTGGGGCCTCTCCTCGGGTAGAAATGATGGTGACCTTGATGCTGACCCTCTTCGTGCTCGGAAGTGGTAGAGAAAGGTACATGAAGGGATCAAACTTCAATGAGTGTTTGCCACAAACAGGACAAATGAGGGTTGACTTGTACTGGCCTTGAAAGTTATCTACGATTATGCTGTCATTGCGGCTGCAATAATACTGCCATTGCTCGTCCGCTATCACCTCCTCTGGTCTACAGTCGTCTTCCTTCTCCTCCATGTAAGGTTTCTGCTTGATTCTGTTGAGATCCTCGTGGAGACCATCTAGAAGGAAAGCAACAAATTCCTGGCTGTCATGTTGCTGGTAGCCGCTGAACTGGGGGGCGCAACGAGCCATTTTGTGTTTGAAATTACGAGGGCTGATGGAGGAAGCTCCTCCTTTCCATAGCTTTTCCATCAGTGCTCCAAACGCTTTTGCCAATTCTCCCCCCATGCCCAGCGGATTGTCTTTGTTGATGTCTACCAGGTACTGTTTGGAGGTGAAATATTGAACCAGTGCATCGGTATGCGAAAGGCACTGCAAGGCGGAGTTCATAAAGCAGGTATTGCCCAGGTTGGACAGTCCGCACAGACCCCCACGTTGGCCTGCTGATTCAATCACTGCATCTTCGGACACTGCCCCAAAGCCACCGTACTTGAATCCTCCACCATAGGACCCTAGCCAGTCACCAGTGCTCCCCCCCGAGGTGGCCAGTACATCCCCATTTTCTTCCTCGGCGTCATCAACTTGCTCATTTGTTTTTTCTTCTAACAAAATCTTCTGCTCGTTCATGATCCTTGCAGACTCCAGGGTAATATCAGCCTGATCAAGCAGGGCATACTTGCTTCCATGATAGTAATCCCACATCCTCATTTCCTCCTCGTCCAAGCCGAATCTCTTGCAAAGTTGTGCTTTGACATGCCCTACGGTGGCTTCGCTGCTGAACTCTACCTCCTCCACTCTGCCTGGTGTGCTCGATCTCACGACCAACAGCTTGAGCGGGTAGACCTCCACGGTGGGAACCTGTTGCACGCCTTTCAGGACCACTTCTCGCACAAGCGCGGGTCCGCCGCCGTACCATGCCACCAGTGCTTCCCAGACTGACTTGTGGACGATCACGTAATCGTATTGCTCTTGCAGATTGCTCCTGAGCCTCCCTTTCTCCACATGAGTCCCGCCGTTCTCCCATCCATTTTCCAATCCGTTTTCCAATCCGCTTTGACATTCCAGGAGAGGCGTGTTGTCGATGGGTCCAGGCTTGACACGTCTTCCGCCCATCGGCGAGCTCGGCGTGGGCGATGTCGCCATGGCCATGGATGGCGAAGAGGAAGGCGTGGCGTATTCGTCGTGCGACACGTATCTCTGCCACTGCCGCCACCACCTGCACGTGTCCGTGTGGCCAAGGTCAGTTGACGACGCCTCGTTCGCAGACTCCGTTTCCACCACGTCCATGCATCGTCACCGACGTCGGTCGTCTTCCTTCCGATCCTTGCTCCTGCATTCGCGTCTTCGCGCACGCACCTGCTCTGGACGAGGTACATCGACTCGCCTGCTTGCATGTTCGGGTGTTCCGCTTCCACTTGCGCCACGCATTCGCGCTGTTCGTGCGGCGGCGGCACCTCGTTCGTCTTCTCCTCCACCTCCATCTTCGTGCACGTCCACCGCTTCCAACTCGTTCGCTTTTCGTCTCCTTTTGCGACGTGGTCGAGCTGTTGGACGACGTTGATGCAACCGTGTGACCACCACCACCGACACCCGTCCAGTCCAGTGGACGTGACAAGGAGAGAGGCAGCCGCCTGGCTGGACCTACCAACCCAATGGACGAGATGCAACGCCACAACCGCGGCGATGGTGAAGACGGGGAGGAGGAGGAGACTGCTGGACCACGTGGAACGCACCATCCACACGAGGAAGAGCAGAAAGGAGGAGAAAAGAGGAGGGAAAAGTCCATGGGAGGAAGCTAAATGCACGATGGAGAAAATTTGGCACTCGCAAGGAAGGCACAATGACGTCCTCTTTTGAACTTGCAAAGATGACGTGGATTCCACACGCACCCCGTGCAAAGCAAGTGGACTAACGCAACGTAAGGACCACGACCCTAGGATACGTGCAATCCATCGGTGCCCAACGACGAAGATGAGGAAGTCAAAGTGTTGCATTCCACATGTGGAAGGTGCCGCAACCAAGAACAGAAGCAACCGTGAATGGTATCCATCGAGGAAATGGAAGGAGCCTCTCTTCAACAAGAGGGGGGAAACGCGCGCCATCGCTCTGGCGTTGTACATGGCATACAAATATACTCTTTGTACGGAACTATTGCTAAATTTTGGTTTGGTTACAATGCTTCATTACGCCGATAGAGTGCACTTCTTGCGAATTGCACGACTTATTCGAGCTTCCCACGAGCATGCTGATGAACGGGACGTTTCACTTGCAAGACCGATGCGCCAGACTTGCGGTCCTACTTGATTTGCCGGTGGACAAAATCACTTGAAACCATAACAGACCTTGACAAGTGTTCACAACAAACAACATCGCTTTGATAAATACGCCCATCACGTGGCTTTACGAGAACAGTGCAAGAACCATTTGCGCCTCGGGTGATTAGAAAGCCCATGGTGTTGAGGGAGCTTTCCTTGTGCTTGCAGGCCTTGCCCAAGGACGTTGTGAATTTGCAAGATTTTGCGAACGACCAAGGAAACGGAAGCTAGATACAAATTGTTCTTTCTCGGCCATGTTGTCTTCTTTCGAACGTATCCGTCCGAAACATGCACAAGCACCATGGCGATTTGAACGGAGGCCTTCGCCCTCGTTCTAACGAGAACAATGGCATTTTTGATGCACGACCCGTGTAAATTGTAGCAATCTTTCAACGTGTGAACGATTCGGCATCGACTTGGTTCGATTGACCGAGCTATGCGAAGCGCGGAAGAATCTTGTTGGATCACTCGCTCCTTGGAACGGGCGCATCGACCCGATACTTCGTACACAGACACACCGTCGTTCCATGTCCCTCCCATGCGTTCATCGTTCTTTGCACGCGCACGTCTTCCGTACGCTCGCTCCCATTCCCGTTCCTTTGGGCATGGGCACGTTCTTCGCACGTGTTGGACGGTGGCACGAAGGATCGTTCCCCACGTGCTCTTCCACGTCGTGGTGACACCTCAGGGTCGTCTTGGAAGGGAAGGTGTCGGTTTAGGTTCGGTCGAACCCGGTTCGTGTTCCTTTCCACGTGTCGTTGAACCGGGTTCGTGGTGGGTTTGATTGGAGATGTGAAAGGGAGGAAAGGGGCAGTGGAATCGACGTCGGTTGGACGTGTTGTCGCCAACGTCCGTCGAAGGAAGGATGGCCGCGCCAGAAGCGATGGACGTGCAAAAGAAGCTGGACATGTCGCTGGACGAGCTGGTGAAGATGCGGAAGAAGGTGCCCAAAGCACCACGCGAAGACTTGGATGCCGGCAAGAAACGGAAAGGAGAGGAGACCTCGGTGCTGGTGGCCAGGCGCGTGTACGTCGGAAACCTGTCCTACCGCACCACGTGGCAAGACTTGAAGGACTACTTCAAGAAAGTCGGCAACGTGGTCCACACGGACGTCATACGTGGA
Organism: Picocystis salinarum; assembly: GCA_038048775.1. NCBI lineage: Eukaryota > Viridiplantae > Chlorophyta > Picocystophyceae > Picocystales > Picocystaceae > Picocystis > Picocystis salinarum. The sequence continues at coordinate 31,196 of JBBULP010000402.1, read as the reverse complement.
CCGGGAGATCGATCCAAGGGTTGCGGCATCGTCGAGTTCGAACATCCGGAAGATGCTGCCGCCGCCATAGTGAAACTGAACGAGACCGAACTGGACGGACGCGCCATCTTCGTGCGAGAGGATCGAGAGGATCGAGATCTGAAAGAAGCGCTTGGAAAAGGAAGGGAAGAAGGAGTGGACGCGCGCGCCAGCAAAAAGAGCCGCAACGCACCTCCTGGTGGGGAGCAAGTGGCAGCCATCGGTCGGAGGTTGTTTGTTTCCAACCTGACCTGGGACACGACCTGGCAAGAGCTCAAAGATCACTTCAAGCCGGCTGGTAAGGTCGTCCACGCCGACATCATCATGGCTGGGGAAAGATCCAAAGGCTGTGGCATCGTAGAATTTGAAACTCCACAAGAAGCCCTCCGGGCCATCAGCACGCTCAGCAACACCGAACTCAAAGGAAGGCAAATCCTCGTGAGAGAGGATCGAGAGGATCGCTCAGTCAGAGAAACCGGGCCAGCAAACAAGGCTGTGGCAGGCAGGCAAGTCGTTGTCCATGGGCTGCCTTTCTCTTACACCTGGCAGGACCTCAAAGACTTGTTCTCCGTACAGGGCAAGGTGCTGCGTGCAGACATTGTGACGGACAGGAATGGTCGGTCGAGAGGCTACGGTACGGTTCTTTTCGACAAGAGTGAGGATGCCGAGCGGGCCATCTCAGAGATGGACGAGGCGACGTTGGAAGGTCGCGTGCTAGGGGTCAAGCTGGACAAGTTCACGTGACATTGATCACTTTATTGCATACACGGTCAGAATCGCACGCCGAGTGTGGCAATCTCCAATCAACATTGTTTTTTTTTCACTTTCAGATGGGTCCATTCCAATTGAACGTGACAGAGATGTTACGTACGAGGACTGTACATAGGACACCGATCATGAATGCACGGTAGGAGGAGAAGTGGGCTAGGGCCAGGAGGTACGCGGTGGATCCAGCGATCGCCGAAGCACCATACAATTCTTTGGTGAAGAGCACCGGGTACCGATTGAGGATGATGTCCCTGATGCATCCACCGAACGTGGCGGTCATGAGTCCGCTGAGCACGGCCACCAGTGCTGAGTTTTGTGTTTTCAAGGCCACCTGCGTACCAATGACTGCAAAAGTCCCGAGTCCGATGGAATCCAGGAGCACGTTCGCTTTTTTCACAGGTTGGATGGACGGGAACATCCTACACGCGATTCGCGTCACGGCAGAGGTGACGAGCGCCAGGACGAGGTATTCTTGGTGTCGGATCCAGAACACCGGCGTGTTTCCGAGGAGCAGATCACGCACGGTTCCACCTCCCACTGCCGTCACGGTTGCGATGGCGAGGCATCCTACCACGTCGAACCCTTTTTCCATGGCTTGGACGGTCCCGGCGAGTGCGAAGGCTGCAGTTCCGAAGTAGTCGAGTTGCTGCAGGACGGAGCTCGCCTGCACCACTTGTCCGATCCCACCGATCGCACGCGTGGGTTTTCGGATCCTCTTCGTCTCTCTGTGGTTTCCAGGCCTTCTGCACCTGGCACGTTCCTTCCACGCCATCCTTTGACCGCCGCAACTGCGGCCGTGCGCCATCGTCGTCGTCGCACGTGATGCGCACGCGTTCGCCTCCACCTTCCCCTTCCCACCACTCGATATCTTCCTCTTGTGATCTCGATCTCTCCACCGCCAAGATCTCGATCGGATCCCACTTCGCCCGAAGGGGTCGTACCCCTTCCTTTCGGATCCCCTTTCGATCGGGGTGGAAAGGGAGGCTTCCCTTTCTGACCGTCGGGTTCGAAAGGGAGGAGAGACCGGATCGAAAGGGAGAGGCCAGAGGGACGTGGACGTGGCACGTGTGTGCCGCACGTCGCACGTCATGGACACGTGCATGGCGCAGCACCAGCGCACGAGATGCGGCAGGAGGAGGTGGTGGAAGCAAGGAACGAGGAAGGAAGGCAGGACGACGTGGAGGGAAGGAACGGTGCGACGTGCGATCGGACCGATGGAAGGACAGACGCAGGACGAGACGGAGCACGGAGCAGGCGACGACGTGCTGTTTCGATTCGCCGTGGTGGCCGAAGACGCGTCCGTGGAAACCTTCTCGATCGAAGCCAGGCAAGCCGTGAGAAAGGCCTTGGAAACGTCGCTGAAGCTGAAAGGGAAAGCAAACGTGCGACTGGCCTACCTGCAGTCGGCACGTGGTGCAAGCGCGTGGAACGATGCCACACGCAAGAAAAATCGACGTGGATGGAGAGATGCGCTCGAAATGGGAGGTGTGGCTGCCGCTGCGGCCACGCTGGCGTGGAACGCAGCCGCCTCGATGGGCGGTCGGAAGCCAGAAAGCGCCGTACGAGCCACCGCCACACGATCGCCCACACAAGACGAAGACGAAGAGGAAGATGCAACCGATGGGACAGGAAAAGCACCGGTGGCCCTGCTGCTCGGTGGTGGGAGGCTGGCCATGCTCCGGAGGGCGGACAGAGATGCTAGTCGACGTGCCAAGGACGAGAAGATGAGGAACAGAGGACACTTATCGACCATGAATGGGAAACCCATGACCCTCATGGCCATGGAAGTGCTCCTACAAGGAGGTCAAGAAGAGGCGCAACAAGTGGCTCAACGCATCATGGAGTTCTTTTCGCCTGGAATCATACATGTCCCTGTAGGACTCGAAAAACGAAAGGTGCGAGGAAACGGAGATGGAATGCAGGAAACTGTGCGAATCAGACTGCCAGACCCGAATGAACCTATCGGATATCCATCCAACTTGCCAGCTGCCATGCTGCTTGGGCAGGAAGGCAATCCTAAACTTTTTGCCATTGTGCTAGGCACGGCCGCCATCGGATTCCTAGCGGCACACTTGATGATGATGCGGCTCCCAGATCCCAGCTTCAAGAGACCTCTCCAAACGCTCTTGTGGGCATCCCTGTGTGCTATGCAAGGGTACGAGTTGACACGAGCAAGCCGGGCCGGTATGCTGTTGCCCCAAGACAAGAAGAAGAAATCCTGGATGCACAAAGTTTGGGGGATGGTGGTTACTCTTCTCTTGTTTGCTCCACTCTACTTGCCCTTTGTCATGCCAGGAATCAGGGCAAAACAGACCACCCCTCCATCTTCGACCGCACAGAAACCAGTGGCCGTGTACATGCCGGAGAGCAGGAATCAGCCGCTCGTGGAAGCAAGCTCTGCGACTGCTGCCCCTCCTGCTTCTGAGCTGAAGCCTCTCGAGATCCACTACTCTACATTGCTCTCACTCATCAAAGGCGGTGCGGTTTCGTCTGTGCAGTTTTCCAAGGGAGGTAGGCTCAGTGTCTCTCTTTGGTTGCCTAGCAGGTTGATCTCCTCACCAAATGCAAGGTTTGAGCAGAGTCCGCCAAACGCATGCATGCTCAAGTCCATTTATCTCAGCCCGGATGCCCAGACCACAAACGGCGGCTTCCCTGTCTGGGAAAAAGATGCTAGGGGACGTCTCAAGCCTTTGTCTGTGGGCGAAGCTACTTTGGGCGAGGTTTCCACTGAAGATGCTGTTCAGAGTATTGTCAGAAAATGGTCGCTGATGCGTTTCTACACCGTGCTGCCACCTGCACCGCTTTCCCAGAGCTTGCTTGGAGATCTGGAAGCTGCAAATGTCCATGTTTCTGTCGAAAACACGATGCACAATGGCAGAGGGAACAGGATGGGACTAGCAGATGTCCTACAGATTGCATTTTATGGACTCCTCCTCCTTCTCCTGGTGCTGCAATTGAGGGAAATGGCCGGTGGAAAGACGAGTAGCTCTGATGCAGTCTCCGTCGGTAACAGTGGGGACAGCCAAAACTTCGCCGAGGTAGCAGGATGCGATGAAGCCAAGGCAGAGCTTCAAGAGGTGGTCGACTTTCTTCGAGAGCCAGAAAAATACGAAATACTTGGTGCCAGGGCACCAAGAGGTGTCTTGCTGACTGGCCCACCTGGTACTGGCAAGACACTTCTTGCACGTGCAGTAGCAGGGGAGGCAGGAGTGCCTTTTTTTGCGGCTGCAGGGTCGGAGTTTGAGGAAGTCTTCGTAGGTAGGGGTGCCGCCCGTGTGCGGCAGTTGTTCAAGAAAGCAAGGGCTGCGGCCCCATGCATTGTCTTCATTGACGAGATCGATGCTGTTGGTCCAAGGCGGGTCATGAGTGGCAGCAACGAGAGATCTGATTCCCAGCTCATGAACCAATTGCTGTCTGAGATGGATGGCTTTGCTAGCGGAGGTAAGGGTGCTCCGCCGGTCATTGTGATTGGAGCCACAAACCGACCGGAGTCTTTAGACCCTGCTTTACGAAGGCCAGGACGGTTTGATCGTACCGTAGCAGTGCCTCCGCCAGACCGGAGAGGACGCCTGGAGATCCTGGGAGTTCATGCACGCGGGGGTGGCATTCGTTTTGCCGGAGAAGTTGAACTTTCGAAGATTGCTACACAAGCAGCTGGTTTTACTGGGGCGTCTCTTGCTGGGCTTCTGAATGATGCTGCTCTGCTAGCTGCTAGAGAAGGACAAACAGCAGTTGGCAACGACCAGCTAGAAGAAGCATTTGAAAGGCAAGCTGCCGGCATCGAGCGCCCGTCATACCTAGTGAATAAGAAAGAGCGGACTGTAGTTGCATTTCATGAAGTGGGACATGCACTAGTAAGAGCATGCACAGCAAAGGTGATTGCAGAGCTGGATGCTATTGCAATGGGGGATTTTTTTGCCAAGTCTGCAACAGAGAGTGAGGGAAACAATTCTCCGTCAGGCGTGTCTAAAATTAGCATCATACCGAGGGGAGATGCCGCACTTGGGTACACGCTTTCGCTTCCAGAGGAGGATAGAAACCTGCTTGGAGAAGTCGACCTTCGTGCAGACATTGCTGTTTTGCTAGGCGGGCGTGCTGCCGAGAGAGTCACCTTCGGTAGATTGACATCGGGAGCTTCTGACGACCTTCAGCGTGCTACCAATATTGCTGAGAGTATGATCATGTCACTTGGTATGGATCCTAAGGTTGGCCCTCGTGCTCTTGACGTTGCTGGCTCTAGATACTTGGGTGGAGGAAATGCCCGGCGCAGTTATGGGGAACTTGTCAGCGATAAGGCCGACAAAGCAGTGGACTCGATCCTCATTTCCGCAGAAGAGGTGGCCATCCAGACGCTTTCAAGAAACAAGGCATTGATGCAAGATATAGCAGGCAGACTACTCCAAGAGGAAGTCATTGGTGGAGATGTGCTAGATGAGATGCTTGTAAAGGTGGAGCCTCCTTCTCTCATGAAGAAGTTCCTTTCTACGGGCAGCAATTGAGACCACGTAATAAATCAGCTAATGTGTGCCACGAAGTTTGGCCGAGGTGCACTTCACTCAGGCATGACGCTGCGCCGAGGCATAGTGCTTGCCTTGCCCGTTGCCTTTGTCCTCTCTACGCCTTGAGCAACCCTTTCTTCCCGCGTTTCGACCTGCTTGGAATCTCTGTCGGACTGGCATGCACCTTGTGGATGACGACGACCCCAGTACGTCCCACTTTCATGTTAGAAATCGTCCCTTCTCGCCCCACGTTGTAGGGTCGGACACAACTGAGATTCGAGGTGTTGTTTTCAGTGGACGTGGTGAGTGGATTCGAGTCGTGTCCGTTCTAGCTACATCGCACACACAAGGCGAGCAAGCGCAGCGACCATGGCCGATTCCACAGGCATGCGACTCTTGACCCTGCTCGAGGAGCTGCCCAGCAGCTCGGAAACGACGATGCAAGATGCTTGGGAAGCCATGGGAACTAAGGAAAACTACACGGTGGAAGACGTGGCGAAAGGCTTGGCTGAACTGCAGCTCGACGTCGGTAGCAATGCACTGGTGAGCTTCGCGGAAGAGCTGGTGGAGAAAGGGGAGGATGAAGAGGAGTACCATATAAAACGCAAGGTGGCGCATGGAATGATCCTTCTTCTTTTAGATGCCTCAGAGGACGAGAAAGTGGAGACGGGCTACCAATTGCTTCGAGGGGAACATGGAGTGAGGAAAGATAGGTTGATCCAGGACATGTGGGATGTATCCAGGATAACGTTTTTCGCCATCAAACATCTCACGGAAGCATCCACGGGAATATCCGACCGACAAGGTGTTTTCTCTTTGCACTCTGTGTTGGCAGAAGCCATCGGCAAGGCCATAAAGGATATCCATACGGACTCGGAGTCCCTGAATGTTGGCCAGTTTCGCTTCGTAGTCACCTCCACAATCTACAAAATCGTTTCACTGGCTGTTGAAACAGTCCTGTTTCCTGGACCACCAAGGGAAGACAGTCTTCATGCAGCACCCACAGCTACCACCCCAGAGAAGGGTCCACCAATGGAACAGGAAATCGTGCGAACGAGTGACATTGGACGGACCTCCAGTCCTGCTGCAGCTGTCACAAGCCAAACGTATCCTCAGACTGACGAGAATGCCACGGATATCTTGGTTGGGGTGAACCTTGAGAATCCAGAACAAGTTGTGAGCGATGCAGAGGTGTACAAAAAACCTGCAGAAGGCCCGTCTAACACCAAAGTACTGTGGGAACTTGCCTCTGATGTTGGGTTGCGAATGTTCTGTATTGGGTGCGGCAAAATTATGTTTGTGACAGCTATCTTGGGGGCTGATGCTGCCATCTGTATTTTCCTGTTCACAAGTGGAAACCTTAGCCTGGCAGCGGCAATAGGGGTAGGAGTGGCAATCAACACCGCCCTGGGGATACTTGCTTTCATCATCTCAATCCGCTACTTGAAGCAATACGAGACCCCTACTCTCATGAAGCAAGCGCAGGGCCTCATGCACGCACTGCAAACGCTAGCCGAGCAGAATTTGCAGCAAGATACCCGTCAAGATGACGATGAAGATAGCACAGGAATAGTCACTCCTCAAACACAAGAGGAAGATGTCGAGGAAGGCATGGCTTCAATCAGAGACAAGGAAGAGATAACTCCACATACCCCTACCATCCCCTCTCCTTCCGTAGCTTACGTTCCCAAACCTAGGAAGAATCCATGGTCCAAGGGGTCCCGGCAAGGGAGACCTGTACGTAGAAGCTGGGCGGACATGCTTTCAGGGGCGTTGCATCAGAAATCCTCCAGGTGATATCTGTGACGCGAGAATAGCCTTGTTCAGCATCAAAAATGAGCTGTGGTATGCTTGAAGCCAGATCTTTGGCCCCAATGTTGCCAAGTTTGAAAAACCAATACCCCAGCCTTCCTTGCATGAAGTGGATGACAAAATAACGTGCAAAGTCAGCTGGTTCCAGCAGACTCTTTTCTACTCAATAAACAAGACAGTGAGGTCGAACGTGGCATTGGTCTTCCCATCAAGTTACATTGCATTGCCAATTGGACCATCTTTGTGCACTTCGAAGTGCTGACGCTGGTCTGTGCCATCCTCTTTTGACCAATACGAATCCCTTCAGCTTTAACTTTTCCTTGGCGTATCTGGACCATCGTCTCGGCATTGACCAACGTCTTCTTTTGCACAGTCCACGATTTGCATCCGCACGAGTAAATCCCTTTCGTTTGGAAAGATGGGTTCAGTCACATCGCTCCCCGCCGATTGGCCTGGTTCATTTACGGCACCTCCTTCGTTTTCTTCTTCGCTCCCGGAGGACCCCATGTTTCTTTCTCTTGTCTGTGGATGCAAATTCGCCCGGATGTTTCGTTCCACCAGCACACGTTTCGTGGTCCTGGTGGCACGTGAGATGGAACCCTGGACGATCCTCCACCGTGCTTTTTTCGTCTCCAATATCTTCCATGGTCCAGTCGAGGGTCGGGTCGGGGTCGTTCCTTTCTTTCTTCTTTGTCTCTCGAGACCACCCCTTCGGTTCGGTGTCCACCACGTATCTTCCACCTTCAGCCGAAGTATCTTCGTGGAAAAGGACGGTCTTGCCTGGACCACGAGATACCGAGGGACTTTCCACCACCCGTGCCAGGAAGGATCCCACCCACCGGTCCTCGTCGATCGGGGTGGATCCACACCCGTCCCTCCGCTGATCCCTCTGCGAGCCCTCACCCCGATTCGTTCCTATCCTCTCCGAAACCCCTGCCAGCTCGGATGGATCCTTCGACCGTGCTCGAATGCCCCTGTGGCGGAGAGGGACCACCACAGACCGCACTCAAAACCGACCGTGGAGAAACGAAAAGGAGAGATCGATGTGGAGGGATTGAGACGAGAAGGGGGTCCTTTGGAGAAAAAGGGAAACGAACCGCACGAGCTCAGCCACGGACTCGCCCGACACGTCGCCCCATGTACCGCAGAGGATAAACCAGACGATCTCTCTCGTTTCGAACGGTGCCTCGACGGGCCGTGCCCGATGGTCTCGGACTTGGAAACGTGGTCGGATCCTCCGCCACTCGTCACGACACTTTTCGAAGCAATTCGACGTGATGAATGGGCGCAACGCGCCGTCCAATGCAGCGCCGAATGGACGTGGACCAGCACCTGCAAACCTGCAGGGTGCACCGCTGAATCCTGGAAGTTGGCACATGCCGAACGGGACCATGGGACTGCCTCCCTTGGCTGGAATGCCACCGACGGCTTTGATGCCAGTCATCGGACAACCTGGGAGTTCTTCACAAAGCAAAGAGATCGCAACGACGAACACAAACACCAAGGTATGAAACAGGAACTGGAATCGGAGAACCGAACGTGCGAAGAGGACGAGCTCGGACAAACAGCTGACCATATCGCCCCTTTGGCTCGTCACGCCTCAGATCAGGAAACCATACACAATCACCAAAGAGAGAGAGAGATGGACGGATGCAGAGCACGAGAAGTTCTTGGAAGGTCTGAAACTGTTCGGGAGACAGTGGAGGAAGATTGAAGAGCACATTGGAACAAAAACTGCCGTCCAAATACGAAGCCATGCACAGAAGTTCTTCTCGAAACTAGAGAAGGAAGCTGCCAACAAAGGAGGCAAACCAAGAGAAGATATAGCCATTCCACCCCCCAGACCCAAGAGGAAGCCGATGCACCCCTACCCAAGAAAAGCAGACGACTCTTCCTCGGCTGGGACGGGACCAGGCACAAACGAGATGATGAACCATGGAACGCCAAGACAAATGGATCTTGCAGCTGCAGCTGCTGCAGCTGCTTCAGCTGCGCTGATGAGAAGCTCTGCTAATATGTTCTTGCCAGGTCAGTATCCACCAATGCCATTTCAGTTCTCTCCCTTCCTAGGTATGATGCAGTGGCCTGGTCTCTATGGAGCCCATTCTCCATCAGATCAATTGGACCCAGAGGCAACGCCAAAAACCATTGCTCCAACTCCCACCGAGAGTTCAATGGCTTCCTATGCTCAATTGGTTGCAATGCATCACAGTAAGCAAGGTCAGGGCACCGTTGAGAGCAGCAGCGCGCCTCCTGCCAGTCTGGACAACAAACTTGGAGGCTTCAGCGTGCAAAATGCGCCCCAAAACGGATCATTCCCCCCGATGCCCCACCTTGTTTCTGGGCCTGGAATGCCTGGTTTCCCTAGCAGTCAGTCTTTCAGTGCGTCATCGATACCCGCAGGCTTCGAAGCCCAGCAAGCAGTGTTTAAATCAGCGTTTGAAAAGTGGTTTGGCAATACAATGCCTTTCATGCTTGATCCAAGTCAACAGCAAGCACTCACCGCAGCTGCTGTTGCAGCTACAAATGCGTACGCAACGAAAGGCGGGGCCCAAGGTCTGGCTGAAGGGTCTCAGGGCCAAGTTGAGAACAACGCTGCACATGCAGCCGCTATGGCTGCAGCGATGATGGCTGTTCATCATCAAGATGGACAAGCTGTACATACAGACCATGCCAAACGCCGTGCTGAGAGAGTTTCCAGACTTCGGCAACAGAAGGCGCGGCGAAGTGTCACACGTGGCAGTTCCCTCGCCACAAGCTCGGCATACGAAGCAGGATGCGGAGAGGCAGCGCGGAGAGAGAACGAGAACCAGAGTGCACACGGTGACAATACGAGCGCAGAGGACAAAACGAATGGCAATTCTAACTCTGGAGGTCAAGGTCGTGAAGTTTCTCCGATGGGTGACTCGGGCACTACCAACGAAAGGGGTCCAAAGAGCCCATCACCCGAAGAGGCGGTAATGCAGAACCGTTATGGCAGTAATGGTAGTGGGAGCTTGACAGCCTTCTATCCTTCCAATGGCAACGGTTCTGGTTCTGGAAGTGATGGAAATGATGGCAACCAGAATGCTCCGCGCCCTAGACATGGTTTTGTTGAGAACAGAACAAATTGTTGGAGCTCTCAGAGGGAAGGAAATGGGAGCGGCTCTGGATCGGGAAGTGATGGTGATGACCTCCAAGCTGGAGGCTTGGGCAAGCGTGGATCGTCCGACAAGTCTTCGATGGCCGGAAGTGGCAGCGATGAAGAAGCACCGCTTCCAAGAAACTGCCGCTCTCCTGAAGCGCGCTATGAGAAGACTGCTGGGCCGGCAGAGTCTGATGGCAACGCTAGACTCGGCAAGCACAAAAAGCCTGCACAAATGGCAGGACCGCAAAACCAGGAGAGGAAACGCCCAAAGTTTGGGAAATGATGTTTTGGCACGAAATGCACTAGGACAACTTCTTTTTTCATTATATACACGAGCATGAGAGCAGTGATACTAAGCACACAAATCAATCCCTGTACCAACTCATATCTTGGCTTGCTTATATCAGTCCACTTTAATCGTCTGGATTAGCTTCAGTCAGAATGGGTTGCTGTACTGGGGACTGCACTTGTACGAATATGTGGGATTCTAGCACCCCATGTACATTGGCCTTGCTTTTTCTTAAGGGGCAACGTCAAATACAAGAATGAGACTATGCGAATTGTGACACCCATCTTGATTCTTGCCTCCGTAGATTGTGTTGCCATCTTTCTACTGACCAATTCGATCCGCGATTGCTTGCAACACTTTCAAATGCAGCCTCACCTACAATTGCATCCTATATGCAGCAAATTCTACATTTTCCATTGTGCTGTTGTTTCGCCATGTGCCACGCCTCTTGGCGCACGCACCATGCCCAATTGTCCACCTGTTTCCTTCTTTTGGAGCCATTTCAGCATCGTCACTGCGTTCTCGACAGCCCTTGCATCGTCCAACGCAGCTCGTGCTGCACATACGTAGCTGGATTGGCCCATTGTCCTGTGTCATCCTCTCCATTATCGGTCCACTGGGCATCCGTTTGCTCGTGACGTCCATGGTTTGCCGCATTGGTGGCATGCTGGATTGCATCTGCATGTCCATGTTCTCTCTTCCATTGGAATGCAGTCGAACACGAACACATTGGCTGTGGTATCCAACCCGTCCGATCTCCCTTTCAAAATCACGATTTGAAAAGAAACTCGATTCCCATCCACCCGATGGAAGCTCTGGAACGACCCAACCGACTTGACGCATTGTTTTGGTGCCACCATCACTTCAAGTCCGCTGCAGGCGACATCCGCCACAAGTCATACCTGCTGCTGCGTTCCTCATGCTTTATTTGGTGGGTTTGGGACTTGGAGATGCTTCCGACATCACGCTGCGAGGGTTGGAAGCGGTGCGACGATGCCAGAGGGTGGTCCTGGAAGCATACACCAGCGTCCTGGCGGCGAGCGTGGAGGAACTAGAAGCAGCATATGGCGTGCATATCGAAGTGGCGGATCGAGAATTCGCCGAACAGCGTGTAGACGAAGACCTTCTGGCCAGCGCAGAATCCGAAGACGTGGCGTTCCTCGTGGTGGGAGATCCGTTCTGTGCAACCACCCACAGTGACTTGCAGCTCCGAGCTGCTCAAAGAGGTGTGGAAGTGCGTGTGGTGCACAATGCAAACATACTCACCAGTGTAGGAGTCTGCGGATTGCAACTGTATCGGTATGGAGAGTGTATCTCCTTGGTCTTCTTCACCGAAACCTGGAAACCGGACAGTTTCTACGACAAGCTGAAGGCCAACCGGGAAAGAGGACTGCACACGCTTTGCCTGCTGGACATCCGAGTCAAGGAACTTACCGTAAAGGCGCTGTGTGGCGGGAAAAAAGAATACGAACCGCCAAGGTATATGAGCATCCAAACTGCCATTCAGCAGATGCTCGAAGTAGAAGAATCCAGGCAGGAGGGGGCATGTGGAAAGGATGTCATGTGCGTTGGTGTGGCCAGGATGGGGCAAAGGGACCAGAAGATTGTGGCAGGGACCATGGGTGAGCTCCTGGACATCGACATGGGCCCTCCATTGCATTCGTTGATTGTATGCGGGGAAGTACACGAGACAGAAAAGGAGGTCCTTGACTTGTTCAAAGCCTCGTGCTCACAATAGCAAAAAGAAAAAAATCAGTGCATCGCATGCAAATCAATGATAATCAGCTTGAAAAGGTGTACTTCCTACTGAGCAGCTTCTTGCGCTCCAACTCAAAAATGTTCTTCCGTCGTCTTTGCTGTGCAATGGTTCTTGAAAGTGTCATGATGGCATAAGCGAGGGGTAGAATGACAACTCTCTTCCAGGTTATGTGGCGTCGCCGGGGTGGACTCGGTTGCTCCACGATTGGTTCGGCATGCACATTGTTTTGGCGTTCTTGCTGCAGCAATGCCTCCAATTCCTCTGCATTTTGCTCTGCCGTTTTGATCATTGCCTGAAGCTCTTCGTAAAGTGCGTTAGGCTGCTTCTCAAGCTTCTCTAAACGCGTTCGGAGATAGTCATTTACACCTTCGAGCTCAGTCTTTGCATGTTTGAACTCTTGGATTTCGCCCTGCAGTTTGCAGGTACTCTGCTCTGCTTGCTCGCATCGTTGAGTTAGCGCTTGGTTGCTCTGTTCCAGCTCGGCTACACGAGAACTCTCTCTAACGTTGCTGATTCGCTCTTGGGCGAGTTCAAGCTTTAGCTGCTCGAACTGTTTCTGAAGCAAATGGAGTGCACGTAACACTTTAGACTTGTCTTTGGAGGCTGTCTCAGCCATTGCTTTTTGCTCGTCTTGGCTTGCGAAAAGATCCCTGACTTCGCATTCAAGAATACGTACTTGCCCTAACAAATTTTCGAATTCCATTTGGGATTCGGCATCCGCTGCCCTACTTTCCTCAACAATTTTCTGCGTTTGCTTTAGCTCTTCTCCCATTGCTCGTAGCTCTGATTCAAGCTTCTCGTGCTCTGCAGTTTTACGCACAAGTAGTCCTTGCAACTCGCTCTTCTGAGACTTGAGCTTCTGGACTTGCACGCTGAGCTCCTCCACCTCAGCTTTCTTCGAAGCTTCAAGTATGTTAACTTTCCTTTTTGATTCTGATAGCTCCTCTTTGACTTCCGCCATGCTGGCACGGGTGTCGGCAACTTTTCTCAAGGCCACCACGATCTGATCTTCTAGCTTCTTCTTGCAACGATCACTAGCTGTTTGGACCTCTTCGAGACGGCCTTCGCACTTCTGGAGCAAGGTCTGGTACCTGCTCAGATCTTGATCTTTCCTGGACAGCACTGCATTGAGTTGTGCGATGGTGCTTTCCAGCCCTCTGATTTCCTTGGCTTTCTCTTCCACCTCCTGGGTTTTCTTTCGAAGCCTCGCTTTGGCTACCTCTAACCTGTCGACAGCCTGGGTAGATTCTGCTTCCAAATCTGCACTGATTGTTTTCACTTCGGAGCTGTGCATTTCTTGCTCAATTTTGAGTCGATCGTTTTCGGTGTGCAGGTTGTGGATTTGCTTGACGAGGAGCCGATGCAGGAGCGACGGGTGATCGGTCTGGACCCCTTCCACACCGTTTTCTCCGACGCTTGCATGCTCCTGCCTGCTATCTTCCGACATCTTCCCTTCCGTTTCTTCTTCTTTCAACACTTCCTTGGTTCGCTTTTGAGATGGCGAAAACGGCACGAAGACGTGTTCGTATTCTTGGTTCCACGTTTCGAATTCCGTCTGTCGCGGTGCTTCCTCTCGGTGTGCATCGACCATGTCTTGGATTTGTTTCTGTGCGATTTCCACTTGCACGAGTTCGAAGCCCATGATTTCCGGTTGATTCGCACTTGCATGTTGCAGCTGGTTTCCGTTCACGTGGTCTTTGGTTCCACCACAGGTTTCGTGGCAACCATCCCGTACGTGTGCAGGATCCCTTTCTCCGTTCCGCACTCCCAGAGGCGTCCTGCGAGGCATGTTCACGCCCTTCCGATGCGTCAAGACGTGCCGTTCCTTCCTCTCTTCGTCGCTTCGCAGCTTTGTAACAGCCGCACGTGCGCGAAGAGCGGCTTCTGTCGCGATGGCGTTTGCGATTCGAGTTTCCCACCGGATTTTCGTCCCGTCCAAGAAATCGGAGCTCACCCCACCCCACCAACGGTCCTTTTTTCGACAGGTTGAGTGGGTTCGACCGACAGGTAGGACCCCGAAGGGTCCAACGGTCGAATGGCGCATTCCTTGATGGATGGGTGTGGGGATGGATCAAGGAACACACGTGGCGTCCAAGTGCATCGCATGCGGCATGCACGTGCCCATCCCGCATCCGAAACGGATCCATGGCAATGGTGCGGAAGTCTACAAACGAAGAAAGAACAGGGGAAAAGGCACGAAGCATCGAGGACCAAGGCAAGGGAGGTGGATTGCAAATTGTGAAGGAAATGCAACGCAAAACGGGGATGCACGATTGCGTCCTTTCGATTCCGTAGTCTAGAACGGTGCTTCCGAAATTGGCACACCAAGCGTGTCATTCCGATCGGAAACACAGATTCGAACGATTCGGATGGCCTTTTTTCTCGCCTCTGACGACCGCTCGTGGACGCACCACCCTCGCCCGTTTGGGTGATGCCGTATGCGAAGGTCCAACCGGCCCAAAAGACCTCGAGCTACCGAAACGCTACTTCACGGCTACCAATGTCTCCCAACACAACGAGTCTTCCTGACGAAATTGCTCCACTTCCCCGAATTGGCAATCGATGATCCAACTTCCTTGCTTTTGCCGATGCATAGGTTAGATGGAAGTAGACCCAAAAACGCTCCACAATCCTTGACTTCTTCCCAAACAAGAGTGCTAGTGTTTTGCACGAACAAAGACGAACACTTGCACGCGTACTATTCGACACGCGTGTCGTATTTTGCAATCCACCACGTGTGTCTTCACGTTTCATCCCACCAACCTTCTACGCGTGTCTTGCATGGATGGATGGGCTCGTGTTGCATCCGCTTTACGTAAACAGGTGTGACTTCACATACCATCGGTACTCCATCGTCACAACTTGAGGAATTTTTCCACTCGAATTTCCACGTATGGTGCTTCCATTCGTCGAATCCTGCAAGTGGCGTGGACGTCGGCGGACGAGCACGCGAAGATGGAGGCGCAAACCATGCCTCCTTCGCAAGATCGGAAGAACGAGAACGCCAACTGGAAGAACGGGATGGACTGGGATCGGATGGACAAACGCAAGTTCTTCGGATACGGTGCAGGGCTCTTTGGGACGGTGGCTCTGGGACTGTTTCCTCTGTCGGTGCTGAAAACCAGGATGATGGTGAGCCGTGAACGGTATGGATTGCGTGATACGGCCACACTCGCCAGGACCATCATCCGAGAGGAAGGTGTGCAAGGACTCTACAAAGGAATGGGGACCATAGTGGCTGGCAAAATCCCTGCCCGATTCATATACCTCGGTGCTTTGGAAGCGTTCAAGTCGGTGGGTGCCAAAGCGGTGGGCGCTGGATGGTTGCCGGATGCACTGGCAGCGGGGGCGATCAATTTTGGAGCTGGAGGAGCATCCTCGTTGCTCACACAGTGTGTATTTGTACCTGTGGAAGTGATCTCGCAGAGGCAAATGATAGACAAGTCCACCAGCAACAGACCCAATGGGTTGAGAGTCGCACAATCCATTTGGAAGAGCGAAGGTCTTCGAGGGCTCTATCGAGGATTTGGAGCTTCTGTGGCCACGTTTGTACCCAACAGCGCCATATGGTGGGGTTCCTATGGCGCTTATCAACAGCTCGTCTGGAAGTACGCTTTCCCGCAAGAACACGCAATTCGAAGCGTGGGAGATATTCCAAAAGACGAGCAAAGACAGAAAAGCAGCCTGGTCAAGGTACAGGCCATGTCTGGGGTCATGGCAGGATGTACTGCAGCATTCTGCACGAACCCCCTAGACGTTGTCAGGACCCGATTGCAGGTGTCCCCGCTAGACGATCGAGGCAAAAAACCACTTGCAAGAAAGGTGCTAGCGGGCGTCCTTCAAGATAGTGGGATACGTGGCCTGTACAAAGGAGTAGTGCCAAGGATGATGTCTATGAGTTTGTGGGGGACCTGCATGGTCTCTATTTACGAACTCATCAAGCGTATGAGCACAATACCAGAGCCAGCTCTGCACAAAACAGACAACTGAGAATTGGGGTGGGAAGCTGTGCACCGTTGGCTGCCATAGTAAATTGATACAGACAGGCCATCTGAGAAGGTCTTGTGTGAAATAAATCCCCAGCAAATTCCAGGGGTATCCAATTTTGTTACACTAGCAAGTCCAACGGTACATCTGCCTCTTCCCGCTTGGAGAGGTCTTTCACCCTCACCACTCCCCGCTCCCACTCGTTTGATCCCACAAGCAACAGTCGTTCAGCCCCCAGGCGTTCTGCATGCTTGAATACCCATTTCAATTTCTTCTCCTCTAGTACCAAGTCTACATTTCTACCCATCGTGCGTAATCTCGTTGCAATTGAGGCGGCAGGTCCGTGGAGTGTGGAATCCAGGGCAAATACAACATCCTGTACCTCTGGCGATATTTCCGGCAGCAGCCCCTGCTCTTTCAGCAACTCGACGATCACAGCATCTCCAAATCCAAAGCCACACATCGGTAAATCTTCTCCTCCAAATGTCGACAGAAGCCTGTTGTAACGGCCACCTCCGCAAATGGCGCGTAGATTCCCTTCCCGATCAAAACCCTCAAACACTATACCCGTGTAGTAAGCGAGACCCCGTACCACAGATGCATCAAATTTTACCCATTCCAACAGGTCGTATCCTTCCAGCAGCTCCATGAGGCGGCATAGTTCTTGCACAGCTTCTGAATCGTCCCCCAAGAGCTGAGCAAGACCTGAAATGGAATCCACCTCCAGGGCCTTCAGGATGTCTTCAATGGCCTCAGGTGCTACCTGCAGTGTCGCCAATTCTTCCGCCACCTTCTCTTTGGAAATTTTATCCAGCTTGTCCACCACAACACAGACGGGGGCAAACGATTCTGGCGGTATGCCACATCTTTCGAGGACGGTCTGCAAGACCTTCCTGGAAGATATGCGGATTCCTACTTGCTCTTCGGAGAGCCCCACATTCCGGAAAAAGTTACAGATCGCAGCCAACAGCTCTGCTTCAGCTTCCATTCCTGCCACCCCCACGATGTCCATGTTCCATTGGTAGTGTTCTCTCCTCCGTCCACGCGTCATCCTCTCGTACCTCCAACATTGTCCGATGGAGGACCATTTTGCAGGCAGAGGCAATCCTTTTCCTTTCTGCAGCACCATCCTTGCCAGAGAGGGTGTCAGTTCCGGCCTCAGTGCGACTTTGCGACCGCCTTTATCTTCGAAGTTGTACAATTGCTGGGTGATTTCTTCCCCTGCTTTCCTCGTGAACAAAGCTTCACTCTCCAGCACTGGTGCAGTGACCTCTTCGAATCCAAACGCGACAGAAACCCGACGAAAGTGATCGAACAGCCACTTCTGCAAGCGCATGTCTGCTGGATAGAAATCTCGCGTGCCACGTGGTGGTTGCAGTTCGATCCCGCCGCCATCCTTGGAACCGTTCGATGCGGACGCGTGGAGCCTTCTGCGACCCGCTGCTGCACGAGGCAGCCTCGGCAGCGCTCGCATGCTTGCTGCGACGATTCAGCACCGCTTCCGATCCAGCTTCGCGTGCGATTCGTCGTCTTCGGCGACGCACGAAAGGTGACGAACGTGCGCACACGACCACGATTGGAGACCCAAGGACGGTTCGAGTCCGGTTCGAAAGGGACCTCTCCCTTTGGATTGGGAACCTTCGTGGGTCTGTTGTCTGGTTTCGAAAGGGAGGACAAGCAAAGCCGTGCAGGGAACAGAGAACGAAATGGAGGTGGATGCATGTGGAAAGATGCATCCATCACTGTAGTCCACGAAGGAATGGATGCATTTGTTTACCATCAGGTAACCATCAAAATTGTTGACTTCGGCGCTTGGACCATCGAAGCCGCATGGAAGAAAGGGTTCAGGTGACAGGTGCAGAATCTGGGGGCGCATGGACGTCTCGACCCCATCCCAAACGACGCGCTCGTTGCACAAGCTCCACGAGTTCCTCCTTTCCACCGAATTCCTCCCCAATGGAACACACAGCAGCATCGCTAAGCGCCTCCTCTTTCCTGGATGGAAGATCCACCAGCTTAGTCAAAACGTCGGATGCCTTGTATTGGAGCCGCCCATCCAGCTTCCGCGATCTGTTCCCAGCCTGTGGCAATCGCTCGAGCGACGCTGCCTCACCCCACCTCTGCTTTTCCCATTCCAATATGAGATCCTCCAGCTTCGTTGCACCTTTCACCGCCTTCCTTGATATGTGAAGCTGATACACCGCCCAATACAAGGGCAGGTTCGTGACGGGAAGGATGAAGAGCGGGATCGATGCTGCCGTTGCCCCCCACCATTTCCACGCTTGCGACTTCAGTTCTTTCCTTCGATGCATGGCCAACATTCTTAGCCTTCGTCGGACCATCCTTTCTGGAATTCCACCAGGAAAGATGACCTCCAATTGCTCTGCTTCCTGTGGAATGGAACCTAGAAACGTGGCCATGGGATCGCGCTTGGAGAGCACCCATTGTGCAAATCGATAGGTCACACCTCGCAGCGACCTCTTGGACGCATTCTCCATGCGATGCCATTCGTTCTGTGCCATGCGTGTGACCTTCTGTCGGACGGTGTTGGACCATCCATGGCTTTCTTTACTTCCCACGGGAACCTTCGTGGAGCTCTGTCCGTGGGAGGTCGAGGCGGCCTGCACCACAGGCACGGTGTGGAACACCCAGTTGCGTCGCAACAACGGGAACACCACCACACGCATCCTCTTCCACCCTTCCAATCGCCAAACCTACCAGCGAGCCGCGTCAGGATGCACGAAAGGCGGAACACCTCTGCACGTAGCCGACACCAAGGCAACGGACGTGGAATGGCTCTCCTCCCAACGGATGGTGACCAGGGTCGTCTTCGGTTGTGAAATGTAGATCCACAGGATATCCAAAGACAAACTCACGAGATCAATTGCAACAGCACGCCAAATGGCACGGATCCACAAAAAACCATGGATTTGAAAACAGGTCAAATTCGTGTCGGAGAAGGGGTCGAAAAGTTCCTCCGTGATCCCAGAAGATGCCGGGAGTGGCGTGATTGCAAGGGAGTGGATTGTTGCACAGTTTATTTCTTTTCTCGTCGGCCGCCAAAGGTCTCACTACGATTGCCTCGAGAAGGCTGCACGGCTGTGCGTGGACCAGGACGAAGACCTTCAGGATCCTTGATAGTAAATCCATCGAATCCTTTGTACTTCTTTCGTTGTCCGGGGCTCTTTCCAGGGATTTCCTTGGCCTCCAAAGGAGCCGGAGATGGCAGGGAAGATGCCTTGGCTGCGGCATAATCGTAAGGTTTCGAAGGCTTGCTTGAACCCCCTGCGGAAGGATTGTCCTTGTTGGACTTGCCCGTCCTTCCCTTCCGCTCACGATTGCCATCCTGCTTTTTCCTCTTGGTCCTGAATTGTTGCGAGATGGGCAGAGGAAGAAAATCGGGTGCATTCTCAGCGATGGGTAGCTCTTTTGCTGGCTCTGGAGTGGGCTCTGGTTTGGACAGTTTTTCTGGAGATTCTGTAACCTTAAGTGTGCCTCCTTGAACTCCTGTACTCCCTTCTGACACCATCGGTTTCTTGACTTCTCCTGCCTCTGAGGTCGGCTCATTTTGCATGCTGGTGGGATCTGGCAAAGTGACCTCCTCCTGCAATTGAATTGATCTGAATGACATTTTCATAGAAGCCATCAAGTTGGAATGCTTGTTGTTTCCCGCTCCATCCTTCCCAGAAGCAAATTGACCTCGGTTGCGCTTATTGAACAGAGCGCCTGCAAGGGGAGAAGGAGAATGGCCAACAACATTTGTAGGAGTGCCATCTATTTGGTTGGTTTTTGCATGTGAGAAGCAATCGGCCTTGGCACTTCCAGAAGACTTTTCCAGTGGCTGCTGTATCACATTCGTTGTGCCATGTCTTGGCAATGGAGCATCCTTGGCAGAAGCCTTTGGTTGGACTCCTGCAGTCCGGTCAAGATCCATAGCACTGCTTTGCAGCCCTTTCAATTCTACTTGTGGAATCTCTGCCCTCTCCTTTGCGCTCTGAATGAGTCCAGCAATTTCTGCGGCATGCTTTTCCACCAGTACAGAGGCCCCTCGTACAAGCTTCTTGACCTGAGCTGCAGTCGTTGGCATCCCTTGGGACAGACGAGTTAGTAAGCTCCTGGACATGACGTATCCTTTGGACTCATCCAGGAGGCGTGCAGTTTTGTCACGCCATGCAAACAGTTCTGCCAACACAGAAAGCTGGGGGGCATGGAGCTTGGCACTAATCTTTTGGTACTCTTGGAGATAAGAGTCATCGCTGAAAAGATCTTTCTCATAAAGGCACATGCACAGTTGCTTTGAGCGATCAAAAACGTACGCCAGGGAATCTTGGGGTTTATCTTCGACCTGGTTGCTTGTGCTAGAAGCAAGTCCTTCAGGAAGTTCGCCTTGTGCCAAGAGTTCCTGGCACAACCGATCAAATATATACAGCAAGTAGTGGGTGTCTTGTCGTGCGTACTGCATCATGTGATCATCTAGAGGACGCAACCGCCAGTCGGACAGCTGGTGCCTCTTATCTACCTTGACGTTGCAGTATGCATCCAGCAGGCTAGCCAGACTGTTTCCACCCAGTTGCAAGGCTTTTGCAGCAATACCTGTATCAAACAGATTGACTGTGTAGACCCCAAAGTCCCTTTGCAACCACTTGACATCATGGTTTGCCCCATGCATGACTTTCACCACGGATTCATCGGAAAAAATGGTTCCTAAGGTATCACCTATGTGCTCTCTGAGTGCCAGTGTATCAACAACAAAGTCCTCCTTACGGGTAGATACCTGCATCAGGCAAACAAACCCGTGGAAGGAGCGATAGCTGTGATTTTCCAGGTCAACTGCGATATCTCGTTCTCTCTGCAGTTTGTGTGCCATCCGCTTCAGCCCATCCAATGTATCGACATACACCAGAGGCGTCGTTTCCATGGGTGGTGGAGGGAGGGGTTGGCGTTTTTCTTTCATCCACTTGGGGCATTCCAATAGATCCAGTTCTTCCTGCAAGGGATGGATGTTGGCACGATCCTTTTCGAGTTTCTTGCGCAAAGCTAGTATGCGAGGATCTTTTTCGACACTCCCGACGAGTTGAGCCCTGGTTTTGTGTTGGAAGGATCGGTTCGAATTGTCTGGTTTGTCTCGAAATCCTTCCTGTGGTTTTTGCAGGGACTTGACATGGAACGTCACGGTTTTGGCTGCCGCCGTCGGTTGGTTCCACCTTTCCGTGGTGGTTTCGACTGCGTCGTCGTTTACCTCGGCTGTTTTTTTCCTTCTTTCCTCCTCTGCTTCACGCAACCATTGGTCCACTTTTTCGACGGCTTCATCCATCACATCCACCACGCAGGCGTGGGCTTTGGCCACGTCCAACTCGTCTTCTTCCTCCCGTCCACAGGCTTGGACGAGCAAGTCTTCCACGGTTTTCCTCGCTCGTTTCACTCCTGCGCCGTAGGTTTCGAAGTTGGCGTAGTAGAAGAGATCCATGGGTCCAGGTAGCTCCGACGCATCCTTCGCAGCGGTGGAACAAACCTTTCGCAAGGCGTCCATCCCGTCCAACCACACCGATGCACGTCTCTCCCACTCGACCCCTCCCACTCGCATCCCCCTCCCAGCCGGATCCCAGCCCTCTAGGGTTTATCTAGGGTTCATCCAGGGTTTTCTTCTGTGCTGGAGGGTCGGTGTGTCGGCGGATGGTGTGTAGCTGGGTGTGGTGTGGTGTGGATGCAGCCTCGTGCAACCATCCGACACGACACGTGTGGTCGTGCAGCACAGGACGTGTGGTTCGACACCAAGGGGAAGGGACGATGACGGAGGCAGAGAGACAAAACGAAGCCGAAGACGGTGCGAAAGAACTGTACTACGGCGTGAGACGGGGGAGGAAAACAGGAGTGTGTCGAGGATGGAAAGCCTGTCGAAAGCTCGTGAAAGGGATGCCGGGAAGCGCGTTTCGAAGCTTTCACACACAAGAAGAGGCTCAAAAGTACGTGGATGGACCGCCCACGTCCAGCTCCAACGAAGAAGATGATGATGAAGAAGAAGAAGGAGAAATCCGAATCAACACAACCGACCTGCACACGCCCGAACCCACGAAGAAAAGGAAGCGGAAAGAGGCCACGACGGAGAGCCCGACCGACACCAGGCAATCCGACAGCGAGGTGGAAGAAGACGAAGGTGCAAACCAAGAAATGAGGAAACTACTGAGGACGCCGAGGTACTTCGATCCACCGGAAGATTCTGCATTGAGATGTTTTCGTTGCGGAGGATCGGGACACCTAGCCAAAAACTGCACCGAACAGGAGAAGAAAAAGCCCTGCTTCTTGTGCGGGAAGTATGGACACCAGAAAGCGGACTGCCCAAACTTCCTGTGCTTCCGCTGCCATCAGCCTGGACACCAGGCGAAAGATTGCCCCGTGCAAGCCAACGAACTCCAGCAACTGAAAATTTGTCTGAGATGCGGAAGGGCGAAGTGCACGGATCCGTGCGACGTGGAGTACCTACCGCAAGATCTCTTGCAAATCACGTGTCTTGTATGTCAATCCAAAGGACACCTGTGCTGCGAAGACAAATTAGGACACCTCCCCAGAAGGTCCTGCTTGAATTGCGGGCAAACCGGACACACTGTGGACAGTTGCTCCAGACCCGCAAGAAACCAAAGGACGGATTGGCGAAGGGAATCCACGGTCATCTGCTATCATTGCTCTCAGACAGGGCACATTGCAAGGAACTGCCCTCGGATGCAGACAATGGAGTGCTGGACCTGCGGCAAAGAGGGACACACCGCAATCGAGTGTCCTTACAGGGGTTTTCTGTAGTGAAACATGGGAGGGACCCCGAGCTTCAATAGAGAGCCATCTATTGATCTGTTAGGGTCTCTATGGCATTTGCAAATGGCCTTGTGCTCCTTTTGACAGTTCGGCCACTGTGCGGCAGGCTTCCACGCGATGAGTACTCAGATCTTTGGCTCGTGGCGCGGCAAGACTTTAGCGCGCACCAAGATACGACCCCAAGGCTGAACTCAGCAGTTGCACGTCCAACAAGCATCACAGATTTCTGCAAATAATAAGGTGGGCCTGAAAGCCCAGTCAAGAGCCATGGTTTTTGAAGGGCCGTCCTGCGATTCGATTCCTGTGCCACGTGAAAATAATGGCCAGCACAGGAGCGTTCAAAGTGTGATGAATAAATGGCACTTTTAAACAATGCTTAGAACGGAGCAAGATTTTGTAAAAAGTATTCGCTGATCTCAGCTGGACACTTCGCGTATTCCTGCCTTTATTTCACCACGAGACCATTGGGAAATCATTGGCCGCAGAGTACTTGCACTCAATCTCTTCTCCGAGCATGGATGTTTCACCTGCAGAGTCACATGCCAGCAGTAGTATAGATATCCAACACTTTAATTGTTGTTGAATCTCATTGCTGTCATCCGAGTGGGATTGGTGACAAGACTTAGTGCACTCAATCCCACGCATTGCGCCTATTGGATGTGTCAACGATCAGAACAATCCACCGAGTCCAGCTTTTGAGGATTCAGACGGGTGCCAACTTTACGGAAAAGGGCCTTCACGGACCATATTTGCGTGCCACGCAAGCATGATTGCTAGGCATTGTGGACAGAGTCATGTCCATTCTGCAGTAAATTTTGGAACGTGTGGATAGATCAGCGTTGCTGGATGTCTTAACGATGAAGGCAATAAGCTTGCCTGGGTACAACTCCTTACAAAATCATGATTGAACGAGCATCCAAGTCTATTCGAGAGGAGCGGCGTTGGGATCAAATCGCCTGTGTAAGGCAAGTGCAGTGGAAGCGTGCAAGTCAAGCATGTGGAAGTTGCTTCCCAAGCCTGTCTCACTTATTCTGGAGCTCAACGTAGAATGCGTTTAGGGCATCTTCCAGCTTTGTTGCAAGCGTGCGTGCTCGTTTTACTGCTTCTGGGTGCAGATGCTTGCACTGTTTTTGTTTGTTTTCTATTGCTTTGACTTCGAATTCGAGATCGTCTAACGTGTCCGGAGATGCTTCCAAGATTTTGATGGTACCGTTGACATCTTCTCCTTCTACGTTTGCAGTCCATTCGAGCGTGATTTCGAAATCGAATCCGCATTTCTTTTTCCCTCGTACGATCCACAGGTTGGCGTCTCCGTTGCATTCTTTGATGGTTTCGATCTTCACGTGTGGATCCTTGGATTGGACTTGCGTGAGGAGATCTTCGAGCCTTTCTTTCGCCCATTTGGTAACGCATACTTCTTCGAACGTTCCTGCAGCGTTCCAGAGAGAGCCAGATCCACTGCTGGATTTGTGCAAGGTGTTGGCTTCTTCATGGGTAAGTTTCTGCCGCATGTTTCATCCCGACGGTCGGGTCAGACGCACGTTTCTTCGTTTCATCGTTGGCATCGATTATCACCTCGTCTGCATTCTATATCGAATCCGTCGACGGCTCACCTTGGGTTGCACCTTTCCCACGTCGTCCACGTCTTGGTTGTGTCCTCCTCGTTTCCAATAGTGGTAGGAGAGCTCCCCCTGCCTCGCATCAACCAACCGCATCAGCCAACCTCGCACGTGTGCATGGACGACCTTCTCCTCCTTGCACGCTTCGGATGCGTTTGCTCACCTTTTCTTCGCTTGGTTTCGTTTCCATGCGTTCGTTGTCCATGCGATGCAACGTTTGGCACGTGGGACAGGACTCCCTTTTCCTTTCCTTTCGTTGGGTTGGTTGAAAGGGACGTCCTTCCCATCCCAAACCGAAGGAAAGGAAGGTTCCCTGGGTAAGAACCGAGGCCCAACCCCCGATCGGAGAGGACGTATCGATGCGAGGGAGAAGATAGCGAGATCATGGAGAAAGAGTTCGATGGGATGGGAGGTCGGGAAGAGAGCACGAAAGACGTGCGCGATGGAAGCCGCGGAACGACAAACGTTTCAGGGAAGCAGCGGATGCAATGGAGGAGGAGAGGAAGGTGCACGGCTGGGACGTCACACCAGAGAATCAAACGCAATGCAATCGCAAGAGGATGGGAAAGTTCGTCCCCGAAGGATCCTTACCAGGGTCGGAAAATCAAGTGTTTTACGTGCGATGGGCTTGATGTGCAGCATCCGTTCCACGGCGCACCATCCGCTTGGTTCCATGGGATGGGCGTTCCACCGAAACGTACGTCGAATCCGACGCATGCGCCACGCACCGCGGAACCGGACGGTTTGCTACGTGGAACTAGCGATCTTCAACCCTCTTCGTCTTCGTTTTGGTCTTCGTCCGACGGGACGCCTGCACGTCCACGTGGACGTGTCTTGGTCTTCTTCGTTCCTTCCTTTGCGTTTCGTGTTCATCGCTCGTGCGGTTCTGGTTTGTTCTTCAGCCTTTTTTTGTACTCTTGGTACTGGCATTTTTCGTACCGGTGTCTTTCTCGTTCGCATTTCCACGGGAGGTAGTACTCTCTTCTCCTGCATTCGTTGAGTGGGATGAGCAGATGGGCGCAGAAGTCTCGATACTGCAAGGGCAGCTTGGCTGCTTCCATCTCTTCTTGCGTGGCCAACCTTTCGTTCGTCGTCGCTTGGACCATGGTGTCGATGGCGGTGTGGCTGGTGTTCCACCCACGGTTGGGAACGTCTGGTCGTTCCTGTCGTTGGTTCCTCTTCCCGGTCCCCTTGGCTTCGTCCTTCCCCCATCCAGATCGATCGGAGGTCGATCTCATCCCACCACGCGGATACCGATACCGATACCGATACCGAAGAAAAGGCGAGAAAGGACGAAAAACAAGCGAAAAAAAAAGGACAAGGGACGATTGAAAGGGGAGGAACGTCGCCGTTTCCAACGACGATGGCGACGACTGGGAAGCGAAGGAACCATGGAAAGACGTGGAAGAAGAAGAAAGAACGCACGAGGACGGCCACAGAGAGGTTGGAAGAAGAATTGAAGCAATTGGAAGCGGAACGAGAAGCCTTCCGACCCGAAAGAGGATGCGATCCACGTGGAGAAACCAAAGGACGAGGCGGCGGAACACCAAACGCCAAGAAATTCAGTGCATTGCCCATGTCCGTCGCCACCAAACAAGCCTTGGAAGACGAAGGGTACGTGGACATGACCGAAGTGCAAAGAGCATGCCTGCCGCACGCACTCTGCGGTAGAGACGTGCTGGGGGCAGCCAGAACGGGATCCGGAAAAACATTGGCCTTCCTGTTGCCTGTGCTTGAATGCCTCTTCCGGAATCGATGGACCACCGAAGACGGAGTGGGAGCCATCGTCATCTCTCCCACGCGCGAACTGGCCATACAAATCTTCGAAGTCCTCGCCAAGGTGGGCAAAAACCATTCCTTCAGCGCCGCGCTCCTCATCGGAGGAAAAGATGTCGGGATGGAACAAGAAAAAGTGCACTACATGAACATACTCGTGTGCACCCCGGGAAGGCTGCTCCAACACATGGACGAAACGCCAAGCTTTCACTGCGATAACCTGCTCATGCTGGTGCTGGACGAAGCCGACCGATGCCTGGATATGGGATTCCAACGGGCGCTCAATGCCATCGTACAATTCCTGCCGAAAGACAGACAAACACTCCTGTTCTCGGCGACCCAAACAAAGTCCGTCCAAGATTTGGCCAGGCTGAGCCTGAAAGACCCGGAGTACCTATCGGTGCATGCAGAATCCTCCACTGCCACCCCGAAAAACCTGCAGCAGACGTACATCGAATGCAAGCTGCATCACAAGGTCCAAATGCTGTGGTCCTTCCTCAAAACACACCTCACTCACAAAACGGTCATCTTCGTATCGTCTTGCAAGCAGGCAAAGTTCTTGCACGAAGCATTCCGGAAGCTGCGGCCTGGGGTGCCCCTACGCTGCTTGCACGGAAAGATGAAGCAGCAGAAACGGTTGATCGTGTTCCAAGAATTTTGTCAAGCCAACTCGATGGCCATGTTTGCAACCGACGTCGCTGCCAGAGGCCTGGACTTTCCGGCCGTAGATTGGGTCCTTCAAGTAGATTGTCCCGAAAGCGTAGGCACATACATACATAGGGTTGGACGCACGGCAAGATACACAAGCAAAGGCAAGGCACTCCTGTTGCTGTTGCCAAGTGAACGGGCCTTTCTGGACAAACTGAAGGACGCAAAGGTTCCTCTGCGGAAATTGCAAGTGAACCCCAACAAACAACAGGCAATCACACCAGCACTGCAAGCCCTGTTGTCCAAAGAACCTCAAATAAGAATCGATGCTCAGAAGGCTCTTGTTTCGTACCTGAAAGCGGTATTCATGAACCCGGACAAGGAGGTCTTCAACATTCACTTGCTTCCTGTAGCTGACTTTGCCGATTCGATGGGATTGCCCAACCCTCCAAAGCTCCAGTTCTTGAAGGGCAAGAAAGCAAAAGCACTAGCACGGGAGGCTGCCAAGGTCATGGCCGTGCCATCTTCGGAACATCTAGAAGGAGGCCAACTCACCAGCGCTGCTTCTGGAAGAACAAGCATCCACGCTCCCATTTTGCAGGCACAAGGAAGGGAAAAAGTAGATCAGCCACCTCCAGCAACGCATGTAGACAGTTACGTAGGCGTAGGTCATGACACAAGCATGGCTGGTGGGCTGTTCTCTCATTCTGACGATGAAAACGATGACGAGGATTTCCTCGTGGTCAAGAACAGGCACGAGCCAGAATTAGAGTTGGACGAGGACAGCAGCATGGAACCAGAGCCTGCTGAATCGTCAAAGAAGAAGAAGAAGCGCATGAAGATTCGGCCTAATAAACCAAGTGGAGAAGGCAAGCGAGTATTATTTGATGCGGAGGGGAATCCTATCGATCCATTGGCTGCTTTAGGAAAACCTGCGGAGGATGAGGAGGACATGGATGCAGAGAAGCACTTCGAGGCTGCTCGACGGCTTCTGAGGGAGCGCAATGCAGAAGACCGCAAGCTCCAACGCGAGCGCTTAGCCGCTGTCCGACAGGCCAAGAGGCGCAGGCGCCGCGAGGCCGAGGGCGGTGGCATGGAAAGTGGCTCCTCCGACGCAGAAGAGGATGCGCCTATCACGTTCCCTACGGAGCACCCATCTCCTGCTCCTCATCTGGAGGTTGCGCACGAGGGTATGTTGGTCACCAAGAAGGAAGACATTGCTTCTATGTCTCTGAAGGAGCAGGAGGAGCTTGCCCTCCAACTCCTTCGTCGTACGGGATGACGCAGTTTCTCCCGAAGAGCGGCTGCATCTCGTTCTTGAATGTATCATGGGCACTCCCTTCACCTGCTCGACTCATTCACGTTATGTGTGTGGCACGTTCGTCCATCCTACCTCTCTTCGCGTTCCTTGGCATTCCACATCCCAGCCACTCCGACGTGTCGGAAAAGGTGGAGTTTCTTCTCTGGTTTCGGAACCATTCGCATTGGGTTCGTCCAGTTCCAGAAAGGGGTCCATGGCCGACCGGTGCAAGTGGACGTGCGACGTGGCGGTCGCAAAGGAACAACCGTCGCAACCACGCGTCTGCAGTTGAAGATGGTGAATCCAATACCAGCTGCATTGGGTTGGCTCGTCTCGTTGGCCTTGGCTTCGACCGCTTCTGCCACTGCGTTGGTGGAACACCGAAGGAAGAAACGAAAGCACCAGTGGAAACTGGGACCGTTGCACTTGGAGATGGGAACGCAGGACGGAAGCGAAAAGGAAGAAAAACACGTGCAAACTGGCCTTCAGGTGTTGGAAGAGAAACGTTGGAAACCGTTGATGGGAAAACGTGTGGGATGGATCACCAACCACACCGGTGTGTTCGCAGACCTCAAGCACGGCGTGGACGTCGCACAGGCCTCAGGACGTGTGAACATCGTTGCCGTTTTCGGACCAGAACATGGGTTTCGAGGTGCCGCACAAGCCGGTGCAGCCGAAGGATTCCTGCGCGATGCAAGGACAGGAATACCCGTCTACGACATCTACCAGAAGAGTGGAAAGCTGCTGAGAGACCTCTTCCTACAAACGGATGTGCAAGTGCTGGTCATCGACCTCCAAGACGTGGGGTCGCGCTTCTACACGTACATATGGACCATGTACGATTGCCTGGTGGCAGCAGCTGGCATGGAGAGGTCGCCCACCGTGATGGTTTTGGACAGACCGAATCCCATCAACGGAGACGTGGTGCAAGGCCCGCTCTTGATGAGCCAACACGCTACTTTTGTGGGGAGAAAACCAATCAGCTTGAGACACGGGATGACCATCGGAGAACTGGCACGACTGTTCAATGGAGAGTTTGTGCCCGAGGAAGCAGGGCGAGGCGCTCTGCTCGACGTGGTCCAGATGAAAGGCTGGGAACGATCGATGGAGTTCGAAGCCACTGGCCTCCCGTGGGTTCCTCCCTCTCCAAACATACCCACGGTCGATGCGGCAAGAGCATACGTGGGATTCTGCTTGTTGGAAGGCACAAACTGTTCGGAGGGAAGAGGTACCACGCTCCCCTTCCAAATGGTGGGAGCGCCATGGATCGATGGTGGACTCACGGTGGCTTTGAGGGGAGAAATCAGCAGGGACGTCCTTCACAATGTCAGGTTTCGCGAGAGCTACTTCGTGCCCACGTTCTCCAAGTGCGCAGGTAGCCTCTGTTGCGGGGTACAGGTCTATCTAGAAGAAAAGAGCGATTCTCTGCGTGTAACATTAGCGACCATCATCGCCATGAAGGAGATGTATCCTGCCCATTTCCAATGGCAGCACACGGAGGACTCCTATTGGTTTGATTGTTTGACGGGGAGCTCTCGCATTCGAGAGGCGATCGATTCCGGGGCAAGCGTCGACGAGCTCGTGGCCCTCTGGCAGGATGACTTGGTGTGGTTCAATGCCATGCGCACCAAGTACCTACTGTACTAGGCACTTGCCTTGAATAAAAGAAGTTGGATTCGCTCTGGAGGGTCGAACAATAACCTTTACAGCTTCCCAGCACCGCAGTTTAGATGATCCCGATCTTGTTGGCAACGTCGAGTGCATCGTAGTCGGGTGTCAGGCGCACAAACGCCTTCTTTTGTCCGTCCGGCCTAATGAGGGTGTTGACTTTCATGACTTGGATGTCATACATCTGCATCACTGCCCGCTTGATCTTCTTCTTGTCTGCTCTGGCATCCACGATGAAGACGAGGGTGTTGTTATCTTCGATCTTCTTCATGGCTGCTTCGGTGGTCAACGGGAACTTGAGGATGCTGTATTCATCCATGGCTTTGGACGTGGGTGCACTGCGATCGCCAACGCGTCGGGGTTGTTCGTCGATCTTCCGTCAGGTTTTCTGCTTCTCTGTCTTTCTCTTCCTTCTCCCTCGCGTTCCTTCGCTCGTGTTCCGCGTTTGTCGTTCGCACGAAGGCCTATGTTTGCTTGCATGTCTCTGGTTCGACTGCACGGTATCCTTTGTGTCGTGGATCTTGGTTGGATTTTTCACGGCATCGCAGGTCTTTCGTCGGTTTCGTTCGTTCGATTCGCGCTTGTGTGTACGCAGGGTCTCACCTGGTCCTTGGATACTTGGGATCTCTCGCATGTTTGAGTGTCCTTGGCCTGTGGAAGGTCACGCTCGTCCTTTTCTTGAGTGTTTTGGCACGCACTCCACCTTTTTGGACGGCTTTGGCTGCTTTCTTCGCTTGTTCCTTGGCATCTGCATCCGTCCACGCATCCCCTCGAACGCGTCAGTGTCCTGCATCTTTCCACGTGGTTCACTGTCCATCTTTCGGCTGTGTGTTTCGCCTCGTCCGATCCGTCTCTCGCACCTTTGGCCATGGTGACCACGACCACGTCGACGTTGCAATCCCACGTGCGACCTTCCTTTCGTCCTCAGTTCGCCTCTCTCTCTCCCTCTCAAACCCTCTCGATCCACACCGATCGGGTGGCGGCGGACCCCAACCCCCGGGGAAATCGACCCCCTTTCCTCCCTCTCTGGGAAGAGAAGGGGGTCGATTTCCCCGGGCGTGGGGGGATGGGTCGCCACCCGATCGGTGTGGATCGAGAGGGTTTGAGAGGGAGAGAGAG
>JBBULP010000401.1:0-26586 GCA_038048775.1 Picocystis salinarum | reverse complement strand
CTACGATCTACTGAGATTCAGCCCCGCTTCTCCGATCGGTGGAACCCCCACGGTTCGATTGGGAAAACAAACCTCTCCCTTCGAACGCGGTGCGGTTCTCACACCCCTCCTCCCTCTTTCTTCTCTTTCTCTTTCCCCGCAAAGTGCTACAGGGGCGGTAGATTCAATGCCGACCTCTCCTCTTCGTCCCCTTGGGATTTTCCCTCGCCTCGTGGTGGAGGGAACGACACATCCGGACCCCTTCTCGTTGCACCGCACGAAACGCAACATGCGGTTGGTTCCGCCACCCAACGAACAAGCGACCCGACGCCGAGCCTTTCCCTCTCGTCTCGCACCAAGACGAGGCGTCCCTTCGAAGCAGGCGGAACGCGGAAAGACCCGGCCTCGCGTCGCGAATCCCCACGCAACACCGTTTTCCCCCTCGATCCCGCAGTCCGTGCGTCGAAAAAGGCACCCCACGTCCATCCGCCGCTTCGTCCATGGTCCATCCGTCCGGGACGGACCCCGTCCTGACGCTCGTCTTCGTCTCGTCCATCGTCCTGATGCCTTCCCAAAGCGCGAACCATTCACAGTTTCATTTCGATTTCAGTGAAGTTGTTTTACCATTCCGCTGCTTTTTTACGACCCTCTACGTCTTCTGCGCGGGTCCTCCCATGAACGAGCGTTTGGACGGCAGGGGAACGACGTATCAGCTTCGACAACGTCGAAGGAAATGCTGCAGTCAAGCGTACGAAGTGTTCGATGGCTCGTTCCTTCGATTGCTGTGGGCACCTGGGCAGGCGTTCGAACGTCGTTCTCATCTCGGTCGGAAGGACAGGCTTCCTTCTCCTCTTCGAGAAGAAACTCCCATCGAGGAGCCTCGAAGCCAATGCGGTCCCAGCCCAACCACCCGACCGGGTTCATCGCGATCTTTTTACGAGGTCTCGTTTCAGATCGGGATCGGATCGATACCACAGGAAGGACAGGGACGGATCAAGGGCACATTTTCGGAAAGGATCTCGGACCACACGACGATGGACGCGCTCTTGCAAGACGAAGGCTTGCCACGTCGTGATCGAAGGGGAAAGAAGCGAAGCAGTGCAGCCCTGTCCGATCTTGAACTGGATGGAGATGGAGAAAAAAAGCAAGACGTCCAGCCGGAACGCGACGAATCGGAAGAATCTGCGCCCTCACGACGTGACGTGGACCAGACGGTTGTGGACGAAGAATTAGAAGACGGGACAAAGGGTAGGAATTTCGAGTACAGGGATCACACGGCAGACATACAACTACATGCGTGGGGTAAAAATATGACGGAAGCATTCGAAAACGTGGGATTGGCCATGTTCAACTACATGACCCCACTGTCGGGAGTCAAGGTCGATCCGTCCAAAGAGAAGACCTACAAAATGCAAGCACATGACATGCAATCACTACTTTTCGCCTTCTTAGACGAACTGCTGTTTATCTTCAACACCGAGTTCTTTGTGTGCAAGGAGCTTCGAATTGTCAAGTTTGACAGAGAGACGTGGGAGATTGAAGCACAAGGTCTAGGAGAAACATTCAGCCCCGAGACACATGCGATGGGCACTGAGATCAAAGCCATCACGTATTCCGCTATGCAGGCTAACGAAGATGAGGAGAAAGCAGAGGTATACGTCATCGTGGACATCTAGGAAAATTTTGGATGGCATGCTTGCCTCCTCTCATTCACTTTATTTTGTTTGGTCTGTGTTCGATTTGCATTCGCGTCTCCCTGTGTCGATCGCCTGCAAGCATGCATCCACCAAAGCAGGCAGTGTTTCGGGAATTCCTGCTACAATTTCGAAATCGTGAAGTACGCCCATAGTCTTGTAGAACTGGAGGATGGGACGGTGCGTTTCGTTGTAGATGCTGAATCTTCTTCGGATGACCTCC
The DNA here is from genome assembly GCA_038048775.1 of Picocystis salinarum. NCBI lineage: Eukaryota > Viridiplantae > Chlorophyta > Picocystophyceae > Picocystales > Picocystaceae > Picocystis > Picocystis salinarum. The sequence goes on along the minus strand of JBBULP010000401.1, from coordinate 24,690 downwards.
GGGGTGTCATCTATCCTTCTTGTGAGATGTTCAGTGCATGTTTCTGGTGGACTTAGTGGTAGCAGGCGGACAGAAGGGTGCCCATCTTTCGCAGGCAAGTCCACATCTCCGATGTTGTACTCCTTCCCACAATGGGAGCATCTTCGTCTTCCTAACAACTTGATGAGCAATGCTTCCTCCCGCATCTGCAGGTGGAACACTGCATGCAAATTCTCTTCTAGCGCGAAAAACTTTGCCTGTTTTAATGTTCGCGGGAATCCGTCCAGTACGTACCCAAGCATCCCTCGTTTCCTGTTCTCACGAATCCTATCGACCACGAACTCCGACACGACCTCATCGGGCAGGAGTTTCCCATTTTCCATGTCCTGTCGCAAGGTTGGTTCGCAGTCTCGTTCCTTGACCCTTCTTCGAACAACTTCTCCCACGGAGATGTGTTCCAAATCCAACAAGGCGGCGATGCGACTTGCGTACGTCCCTTTGCCGACACCAGGCGGGCCCAGGAAGGCCAGGTGTATAGGATCACGTTCCGCATCTACCTTGGCCTCTTGGATCTTCCCAACCGTCTCACGTCCCAGATCTTCCATGCGTTGGACGCCGAACCGCGTCCACGCCGCCATCGTTCGTCTCCTTGCTCGCAAGATACGTCGCGCCATCCTCCTTCGAACGCCTTTCTCATCCAATCCGCAACAACACTGGTCGACCTGGACCGTATCTGTCGGGTGATGCATCCATCAGGGAGTTTCTTCTCTACAGGGGACAATTGGACGTGCGTCTCTCCCAGTGGAAGGCTTTGAGGGGTCCACAAACGATGTACACGAGGACCCGTGTGCAGACAGGAAGGAGGACCACCTTGCAGTGATACGTCAGGCGTGCTTCCGCGTGACATGCGACTCTCGTCTACTTGGAAACACCTGTGGGGAAGAGGTCCTGGTTGGATCGGCTGCGTCTTCCATCCTTGGTTTGGATGGATGACACAGCCGTGGTTCGTCCAACGGTGTATTGGACGTACCCAGTCGCTTAGCAAGGGCCAGAAAAACCGTCGCACTCCATGCCTGTGCTGCACCCATCCGTCGGAGAAGAAACTCCATTTCCTCGTGCGGTCCTGCCAGGGCCTCCAGGGAGACTGCATCCACTCCCCCGTCTTTCCCCGGGACACAGTTGGGTGTGAACCGGAAATCGTTCCTTTCAAACGCGAACGTAGTAAGACAAGGATGGGAACGAACCGACACCAAAGGGACTCGGCGGCGGGATGGCGCAGCACGATGGAGCGTCGCGTCGTGGACTCCACACGCGAGTGATCGTGAAGAATTTGCCCAAGTACATGGACGAAAAACGCATGCGAGAACACTTCGGAGCGATGGGAGAAGTCACGGACGTGAAGATCGTGCGACTGAAGGACGAGGAAGGGGGGTCCAAGTCCAGGCAGTTCGGATTCGTGGGATACAGGTCCGACGAAGAAGCTGCCAAAGCGGTCAAGTACTTCCACCGAACCTTCATCGACACTTGCAGAATCAACGTGGATCTGGCCAAAAAGGCTGGAGACGCGGGAATTCCTAGGCCTTGGAGCAAGCATTCCGTGGGAAGCTCAGCTTTCGAGAAACGGAATCCCACAAGAGATGAAGAAAGGAAAAGCCGGGAATCTATGGCACGTGAAGGAGTAAAGAACGAGACTAGGAAGCATAACGTCATCGACCCGAAACTGGAGGAGGATCCAGAATTCCAGGAATTCATGCAAGTCATGCAGCCCAGGTCCACGTCTAAATTATGGGCAAACGACGACACTGCACCAGGACGGGAAAATGCTGGACAGAGAATCCCAAGACCAAAAAAGGGAGGATCCAAGAACAACAAAGAAGTTCGACTGGTAGAGTCCAGAGCACCAGGAGGTGCTGGTATGTACTTGAAGAGGACTCACGAAAGGTTTGCGGATGATGAGGACGGCGGCAGTGACGATAGCAGCGATGGAGAGTATCAGGACATGGAGGAGCAGGGAACTGATCATGGCAGCGATGCTGAATCGCTCGAGGAAGCTGATGAAGCAGTCCTTGATGAAGGTGTCACAGATTTGGAGTATCTACGCTCCAGGATGAGGAAGGCCATTGGGGAGGACAAACGTCCTCGTGAAGATTCCGAAGCTATTCTGGAAGGTGATTCTCCAAGTAAGTCCAACCAGGACGCAGATACATCCAGTTCAAAAAGCACCAGTCAGGACACTAATGAGGAATTACAAAACGGGGACGTAGAAGAAGATACGCTAGCAACTGGGGGAATAGCATTGGAGGATGCAGAAAACGAAACCGAGCCTGAGAGGTTGTTTGTAAAGAACATACCCTACACTACGACAGAAGCAGAGCTAGCCGAAGTGTTTTCTGCGTTTGGGGAACTGCAAACAGTCCACATTGTACAAGATAAGATGGCAAAAAGATCGAAAGGGATTGCGTATGTGAGCTATGCTGTTCCAGAACATTCTCGCAGGGCCAAAGAAGAAATGGATGGTAACATTTTTCAAGGCCGTATCATCCGCGTGCAGTTTGCACTGGCACCACCTTCTGCTAAAGATGGTGCAGAGGGGAAGAAGGATAGAACAACCTCCTACAAATCCGAAAAGGAAGCTGAGAAAAAAGCGAGGGCAGGCAGCGATTTTATAGCATGGAATTCGTTGTTCATCAGGCAAGATACTGCTGCAAGTGTGGCGGCTGCCCAGCAAGGCATAAGCAAATCAGAATTGCTAGATCCCTCCGCCGCGGATCTTCCAGTTCGGCAAGCTTTGGCAGAAACTGCGGTTATTGCTGATACCAAGCGACACCTTTCCCTTGGGGGTGTGAATGTCCCCATCCTTGAGAACTTTGCTGCTGCTGCTGGTGCAGGCGGAGGGAAAAAAGCCGATCGCAGCACCACCACACTGCTTCTAAAAAATCTGCCTTTCTCTGCTGGAGAGGACGATATCTTGCCAATTTTGAACAAATACGGAGGAGTGGCAAGGGTGGTGATTCCCCCAACGAAAGCGCTGGCTATTGTGGAGTACTTGGAGCCAAGCGAGGCAAGAGCAGCATTCAAAGGACTGGCCTACAAACGCTTCAAAGATGCTCCGCTGTATGTGGAGTGGGCACCTGAGGATGTGTTTTCTACCCCTGCTCCAGCACAGCAACAGATCCCTGAAACAAGCGTTCAGACACCTGGAGGTGCGGCAGTTGCGGCAGCGGCAGCCAGGAGAGCAGCAGAAGTTGCTGGCATAGAAGAGGAAAGTTCAACGACAGTCTTCGTGAAGAATCTCATGTTTGGTACCAGCGATGAGAAATTGAAACAGCACTTTGCATCTGGGAAAGGTGGTACATCCTTGAGAGCAGTGCGAGTGGCACGGAGGCAAGGGAAGAACGGGAAAATGCTATCGCAGGGATATGGCTTTCTTGAGTATGCTACACCAGAGGATGCTGCAAGAGCAATCAAGGAGATGCAGGGGACTACACTCGATGGCCACAAATTGGAGCTGAATTTTTCTGCGAAGGGGAGGGAAGACAGGACATCTGAGGGCAGGCCAAAGCTATCCCTGACTTCTCCAAAAATAATCATTCGAAATCTCGCGTTCGAAGCAAACAAGAAGGAGCTCTATCAGCTGTTATCGCCGTTTGGACAGGTAAAAAGCATCCGCCTTCCAAAGAAATTTGATGGTGGACACCGAGGATTTGCCTTTGTTGAGTTTACAACCAAACAGGAAGCCATAACTGCCATGGAAGCGCTTGGGAGGAGCCATTTCTATGGGCGGCATTTGGTGATTGAAAGGGCAAAAGAAGACGACACGTTGGAAGATATTCGAAAACGCACAGCGAAACAGTTTGAAGCAGGTGCTGGATTGGCACAGTCCAAGAAGCTGAAATTCTTGCAAGATCTGTGACCTCCTTGCCGACGAACTCTGCAGCGCAAAGTAGGAAATAATGAATGGAAGCAAACGGGTCCTAGTCCCTACATCAGTATGCATTCGCACATCATCATTGCGTCGTTTTCTGCCTCGCATTTTCCACCACACCTGGGAACTTTCTCTCTTCTCCAGGATTGCAACCAGCGGATCGGATCCGAGTTGCACGTTCCGAAATCTCTTGGATCGATGTGGACCGACGGTCCTCTCTTTCGTGGACCGCAGATGGACCGTCTCCCCATCCATCTCATCGGCAGGATCTCTCTACTCGACCCGTGCGATCCGGTGCATCTGCACCACGAGGGTGCATCTGAGGAAACTTCGGTCGTGATCGTGGTGCATCTGCAGTGCGAAGGGTGCATCTGATCGCCTGGATGGCTTCCCCTGGACGTCACTTGGTCCTCGTCGACGGCATCGGCGCACGAAGTGTACGCCGACTGCAGCGCCTTTTCACCGCTTCTGTGGATCGAAAGAGAAGAAGAGGAAGGCAAAAGAGCGCTCCATACGTCGAGAAACGATCGAAAATGGCCTGCAACTTCGCCTCAGCGGCGCTGCGACGCAGTGCGAGGAGAGGAGCGGCCAGCGTCAAGTGTGCGACCACGTCGGAGGTGGCGGCGAGAGAAGCCATCAACCACGTGTCTGGAGATGCTCATGCACGCGTGAGATTTGCACCGTCTCCCACTGGACAGCTGCATGTCGGAGGTGCGCGCACGGCCCTCTTCAATTGGCTCTTCGCACGGCGGTGCGGCGGAAAGTTCGTCGTGCGTATCGAAGACACAGATGCAGCCAGATCGACGAAAGAATCGGAAGATGCCATGGTGAAAGACTTGCAGTGGTTGGGTTTGGACTGGGACGAAGGACCGCACAGAGGCGGTGAACGAGGACCCTACCGACAGTCAGAACGAAAGGAAATTTATCGAAAGTATGTCGACGAGCTCGTGGAAAAGGGACTGGCCTACCCTTGCTTCTGCACCGATGACGAACTGGAAGCAATGAAGAAAGAAGCGGAGGAAAACAAGATGCCGCCGATATATAACGGAAAGTGGGCGCACGCTTCCCAAGAGGAGGTGGAGAGTATGATAAATGCAGGAGTTCCATACTGCTATCGGTTCAGGGTCCCGAAGGACAAGGTTGTGGAGATCGATGATGTTGTACGAGGAAAGGTCAGCTGGAACACGAATACCTTGGGAGATTTCGTCGTCTTGAGGAGCAATGGCTTGCCGGTGTACAACTTCTGCGTGGCCATTGACGATGGATTGATGGGCATCTCTCATGTGGTAAGAGCAGAGGAGCATCTGCCCAACACGCTGCGCCAAGTCCTCATTTACGAGGCGCTAGGCATGGTTCAACCTGTGTTTGCACACGTTTCTCTGATCCTTGCCCCTGATCGGTCAAAGCTGTCCAAGAGGCATGGTGCTACTTCTGTGGGTCAGTTCAGGGAAATGGGGTACCTTCCCGATGCACTTGTGAACTACTTGGCATTGCTTGGTTGGAACGACGGCACAGAGAAAGAGATATTCACTCTTCCGGAATTGGTCGAGAGTTTCACCTTGGACAGGGTTACGAAGAGTGCAGCTGTTTTTGACATCGAGAAGTTGAAGTGGATGAATGGTCAACACCTTCGGGCTTTGCCAGAGGAGAGCATCGTAGAGCTGATTGGTCAAGATTTAGTCGAAGCTGGGATTGCGAAAGACGCAGATGGGCAATTTTGCAGGGATGCTTCGTTGCTACTTCAGAACAGCTGTGACTTGGTTGCTGATTCTCGAGAGCAGCTGCGGACCATCTTGCAGTATGACTTTCTTTCGACTATTGCTTCTGACAAGGCGGCTAAATTTGTGGAGGACGATTTCAAGCAAGTGGTTGAAGCGGTGGTATCCGCATATGACAGTAAGGAACTTCTCGGAGCTCTGGAAAACGGCGAGAGCGAGTGGAAGTCGTGGGTAAAGGCTACTGGCAAGGCATTGAATCGCAAAGGAAAGCGTCTATTCATGCCTTTGCGCATTGCCTTGACGGGGTGCATGGAAGGACCGGATGTTGGGGCTCAGCTCATGCTGTTGAGCAATGCCAAGGGGGCGGTCACGGAGGGTACTGCAGTGGTTGACTTGGATGAGCGTGTCAGCATCCTTCGAGATTGGCTGCAGAGGGCATGATCGTTTTGGGAAGGGTGCACGTATAGTTCATTCCCTTTGTGATTCATCCATCCTGTATGGATGGTGTTTTGACTCCTCACTTTCCTTCCTTCTTCCTTTCTGCACGATTCGAACCCTCGAACCATGCGCCCACACTCACGAACAAACGTCTCACCAGAACAGCTTCAATTCGACGCTCATCAGCCTCGCAATTCCTTTCCTTCTCGTGCTGCGGAGTTCTTTGTTTCGGAGGAAGATTCCAGGACCTTCTCTTCCCTACAGCACACGGTCCACGTCCGGATAGACGTACGATCCCGTACGGCCACGTACGCCATCGCCATCGTCGACCGCCACTTCGTCGCACGAAAGGTTGCGCAAACGCGCGTGCGATGGCTCGTTGGGGACAAGGCGATCCAAGGTGGCTCGTGCAACATCGCGATGATGGAACGAACATCAACGGATGGCACTGGGAGGAACGAAACATGCTTCCTTGGACCAGGCAAAGGCTCCAGAACTTGTTCGAAGAAGCACCGGTCGCCACCGAGTGTAGCGAAGGAACCATCAAGCTAATCCGCGTGAAAGACGTCTCTGGAGAGGTATGTGGTGCGACGGACGTTCGGTGCGAAGCCACGTGGAATAGGAAGTAGTACAGGCTGACCACTGAACTTCTCCTTCACAAATCGCTCGGTCGATGTGAAACAGGCAGCGTTGACAAAGCGCAAGGGAAACAAAAAGTTTGCCTTCTACGATTTAAAAGTGACCTTGGAATGGGAAGCACAGGACGAGGAGACTGGTAGCCACGTGAAAGGTACCTGCACCCTATCAGAATTCACTACTGGCCACGATGAAGACGATGTTGAATTCGAAGTCAAAGCCGAGGGAAAAGGAGATGCCAATGATAGGATGACGAAGACTGTATCCCGCACTCGTGCTGCAGTGTATGACAAACTCAGGTCGCTTGCGCAGGAGTTGGAAAAACAATGACAGCACTTTCAACCTCCTATCGGTGGTAAAATCAATAAATTTGATCCTGGATCTGCAAGTGAAGGTTTTGCCTAGGAGCTTTGGAAGGTAGTAACAAGCACTTGCTTGCAAGAATATTTGTCTCCATTTGAGACTCAAGTAAGTCTTGCTGAAATGAAAAAATGGGCGCCATCGGCCTTTATTCTGGGCACTTTTCCTCGAGCATAGCCTGTTCTTTCCTGCATTTTTCTAAATTATTGCTGTACATGCGAAGTCGTGCGGATGACACATGATTCCTAGGTCAGGCACGTTGTTCCTTGTTCTTTCTGTTGGTGGATTCGAACCAACCGTCGGTGTTCAGGGTTTCGAACGTACCTGTGGTAGTCCATGCACTTCACATAGTTGTTGAACTCTTCCGGTGCTTCTGTATGCAAGCGTTTGAGGCTGCGTCCAGTTCGTCCGTCCTTGCGGGGTCAGAAATTATGTCCAATCGAACACGACCGTTTCGCCTCGACGTCTTCACTTTCTCTAGCTTTTTCCGGTCTTCGTGCGGCGTTTGTAGCGTTGGCATCGTACAGTTTGAGCAGGCATTCGGTGACGGCTTCTCCTTCCTTGAGGCAAGCGCTTGGGTCGAGATCCTTCGCCTTGCATTCCATGAACGCTTTGTTGACGTCTTTGCAGGACCTTGCGATGTACTTGGACGCACTCATGAGCACTGCTCCTTTGGGCGGTGTTCCTTCTGCTTCGGCCATGGTGCTTCGTTGTCGTTCTTCGAAGGAGGTCTGTCTTCACCACCGTCGGTCGCACGGTGGTTGGACGTCCATCGTCCATCCCATTCCCAGTTCCTGGTTTCAACCGAGGAAAGAACCCGGTTTCAACCCAAACGTTCCCCTTTCGAAACCACCTTGTGAACCGGGAACCAACCCGGATGGGAAACCCACACGAAGGAAAAACAAGACGAGAGGATCGATCCCCCCGAGGGAGTTTCTTCTCGCACTTGAGAAGAGAAGAAACTCTTTTGCCGCATCGGCTGGTGTCGGAAGAAGCCGACGACACCGCGCGCACGTCCGTGGCACGTGCACGTGTCTTTTGCATCCTTCCCACCGCTCCTTCCTCCAGACGTGATCGATCCCGCCGTCCCGCGACACGTCCTTGGATCCCGTCGAAGCCGAAGACGTGCAGGTTCGACCGACGTGCCTGTGCATGCGACACAACCAGGCATGCAGCGGCGATAACGTCGGACCACGAAATCCATGCGAGGAAGATTGACGGAGAAATAGAGATGGCGCAATCCAAGAGTTGGAAAGCAAGGAAGAAAGACAAAGGTCCCACAGGAAAAAAACTGCTCGAAGACATCGCCGAAAAGAATCTCACAGCCGTGTGGACAGAAGAAGGGATCTGGCTGCCTCTGGACGCAGATGCCGCCAAGTTGGTGGAACATGCGGGATTTGGATCGCGGATGGGAAAGGGAGACGCCGCCAAGGAACACGTGAAAACACTGCTGTCCTGCAACGAGAAAGAAACGTACAATTGGGTGGCTTCCGTGCTGCGGATCGGAGCGGAAGAAGCGTTCTTCCTGGCACACGCACTGCAGTGCCTGGTCATGCGCCGGAACACGATGGAGGGGGAAACGATGGGGATCGAAGAGTGCTGGACAAAATTCGTCCAACAAAGGGAACAGTACGCCACTTCTTATGTTGCTTACAGCCATTTTCGAAGTAAAGGGTGGCTGCCAAAATCTGGCATCCAATATGGGTCGGACTTGGTGCTGTACAGAAACCATCCGTCGGTTGCCCACTCCGAATACGCCGTGATTGTGTTGCCCATGTCTGAGGAACTCGTGACACCTGCAGGAAGCAATGCGTTTACCACCTGGAATGACCTTCAAACCTTGTCCAGGCTCAGCGTTCAAGTGAAGAAAGGTCTCCTGGTCCTGTATGTGCACGTGGAGAAGGGCACCGATTGTTCTACGCCATCTTGTTTGGAGAAATTTTCCGTGCAGGAGCTGCAAGTATCAAGGTGGAGCTCCGAGAAGGAATGAATAAACCTGCACCCGCACTATCTGCAACTTGCCAACCATGGCTTTTTCTGAGCTTCTTTCCATGCTGGAGCAGTGGATGGTGGAAGGGGTTTCTGCTGCAATGGGTTTCCAGAAAGCCAATGCTCTTTCCAAGGAATCCCTCCGTAATAGTTTCTTCCTTCCTTTTGAAGAGGGCGACTCCAGCTGACAGGGTGTGCAGGAGGGGGTGCTGGATCGTCCTAGTGCCCACCTGGTCATCTGCTGTAGTTGTTTGATATGCGTTCTTCTTGTTTCTTGCAATTCTGGCACATACGTGCTTGCGTTTCCTTTCCACGCCCATGCACCGATAGGCGTGTACTTGGATGCACACCTCCACCCTTTCTCTCTATGCATTGGGCTTTGGATCCGAATGGGACGACGATGCCAACTGCCGTATGTTCCTTGCTCATGATTCCATCTGCTGTGGTGCTGTTCCTCGTAAGTTACGTTTCCTAGCCATTTGCTGGATCCAATTGGGTGAAGTGGAAACCACTGTGTTGGATGAGCCACGTCCTTGGGAATGTGAACACTCGGATGACCTGCCACATCGACACAACGGTGTGTTTCGAGCAACGAACCTGCGCACGACGAGGAGGATGGCGGCGCGGTGGCTGTCGCGTGTGGTGCGTGCGGTGGAATCGACGATGGCGAGGAGCATGGCGGTCGATGCACGTCCACGTCGGCGTCCGCCGAGCCGTAGGAAGACCAAGGCGACAGCACCTGTGGTGAAGCCGAAGCCGTCCCACGTGGTGCTCCGAGAAGGCATGACGCTGCGAACACTTGCACAAGCCATGCAAATTTCCATAGGTGCGCTGGAAAGCACCTTGGAAGGCGTCGGAGAGACCTTGGCTTCGCACGAAGAGGTCGTGCCCATCGACACAGCGGAGCTGGTGGCGTTGGAGATGGGCTATCGCGCTCAAGTGCAACGTGCTGCCTCCAAAATGGGACAAGGAAATGTGCAGCCAAGGCCGCCTGTCGTGACGGTGATGGGACACGTGGATCACGGGAAAACCACGCTCTTGGATGCGCTCAGGAAAACCTCGGTGGCGGCCAAAGAGGCCGGTGGGATCACACAACACATTGGTGCTTTTGTGGTACAAATGCCAACCAAGAAAGCCAGCATGACGTTCTTGGATACACCTGGCCATTCTGCATTCAGTATGATGCGTGCAAGAGGGGCCGCAATCACTGATATTGTGGTGCTGGTTGTGGCCGGTGACGACGGTTTCATGCCGCAAACCAAAGAAGCTCTGGCACATGCGCAAGCTGCTGGTGTGCCCGTTGTGGTGGCCATCACCAAATGTGATGCACCAGGATCCAATCCGCAAAAAGTCAAACAGGAACTGTTAGCAAATGGAGTGATGATCGAAGAATTTGGTGGCGAAATCCAATGCATAGAAGTCAGCGCCTTGACCGGCACGGGGCTGGCGGAACTGGAAGAAGCCATCGTGCTTCAATCGGAAATCTTAGAGCTTTGTGCCAGGCAAGAAGGCGATGTAGAAGCAGTTGTGATCGAATCAAGACTGGACAAAGGGCAAGGGCCACTTGCATCTGTCGTCGTAAAAGAAGGGACACTGAAGAATGGTAGCTTTGTGGTCGCGGGGACGGAGTGGGGTCGCATCAAGTCCATGAAGGATGGCTTTGGTGCCAAAATCCTGGCAGCCTTGCCTGCTACACCAGTGGAGCTATGCGGGCTGAGAGGGGTTCCGTCTGCTGGCGATGTGCTTAGCGTTGTCTCCAACGAGAGTCGAGCTCGTCGTATCAGTGCTGCTAGAAAGCTCCGCATGGAGGATAATCGGCTTGGCAAGCTTGAACGACAAGCTGGGAGTAGTGCACTGCAATTGGAAGGAAAGTCGAACAAAGGAAGTGAAGAAGCAGAGACGGAGCGTGAACTGAGGCTTGTTTTGAAGGCAGATGTGAATGGCACTTGTGAAGCAATCAGAGATGCAATTGAAAGGCTAGGTTCGGATAAAATGCCAGTGAAGGTTCTCTTCTCTGGCGTTGGACCGGTGACATCATCCGACATTATGCTTGCCGCTGCGTCAAACGCACAAGTCCTTGCCTTCAACACTAAAATTGGCAAGGACACAGAGATAGAAGCAAAGCAGGCAGGGGTCAGCATTCACAAAAGCAGGATTATCTATCATTTACTTGATGAAGTGGGGAGGTTGCTTGAGAAGCAGGCGCCAACCCAGAAAGTTGAGCAGATAAATGGAGAGGCTGAAGTATTGACCACTTTTGACATAAAAGGCAAGAAAGGGGAAAAAGAAAAGGTGGCAGGGTGCAGGGTTTCGACCGGAACTATCTCCAACTTGGAAGGAGCCTTTTTCCGTGTCATAAGGGAGGGAGACGTGGTACACGAGGGTCGCTGCGCTTCCATTCGTAGGCACAAGCTTGAAGTAGATAGGGTAGGTGAAGGCACTGAATGTGGAGTCATGCTTGAGGGCTGGACAGATTTCAGGCAAGGAGACAGGCTGCGGTGTTTGGAGGTGGTTGTACAACCTGCCAAGATGGTGAAAGTAGAAGGCGGAGGGATGCGTTTTGCCACAGAATAAGTAATTCGAAGATAAACTCAAGGAGGAATATCTTCTCTTCCCGACGGTTGGACAATGGCCGTTTCTGCAGTCTCAGGTTGTTGGACGAACTGCGCATTCCTTCCGTCCTTTTTTATCCACAGCCCCTCAAGATCGTAGTTTGCCCTTGCCTCCTTCAAAAACACATGTACAATCACGTCTCCAACGTCCACGAGTATCCAATCCGATCCGTTACTCCCCTCCATTCTTGGACCTTCGCCACCCTCCCCCCCAATGAAGCCTTTCGATTTGAGATGGTGTACAATTGCCCCTGCTGCTGCGTATACGTGCTGTGTGGAGCGTGCGGTGCCTATAATCATGTACCTGGTAAAATCGCACATCTTTTGTACATCGACGATGCACACATCAGTGCACCTTGCCCTTACCAAGATGTCTGCTGCCTCTTGTCTGGTAATGTGTTGGGAGCTTTCTTTCAGGGCATTGTAAAGATCACCTGCACCCAGCAGTCGCATGGCCAATTCTTCTTTGAGCCCTAGGTTGTCGAGTTCAAGGCGTTCCAACGCTGTTTGGAGCTGCTTCTTTTTCAGCCTCATCAGAGCGCTTTTCGAAGGTTTTCTCATGACTCGGTCCACTTCCGGCGCGAACGGGGTCGCATCGCTTTTCTTCTCCGCATGTTCTGCGTCGAATCCATCCGTTTGTTGAGCTTCCTCTCTTAGATCGATCTGCAATTGCGGATTGGCTTCCAGCACCGATGAAGGTGGCGGCCAATGGAGTCTCGACTCGGTCCGGTCTTTTCGGTTGTATCCGAGGAGCACTTCTTTCCTTTTCTTCACACCGCTCCCAAACGTTCGGATCGTCCACGCGTGGTTCCCAACTTCCTGTGCACCGGATCGCTCCCACAGACGTCTCGCATCCTTCGCCATCCATCGCCACCATCCACTTTTGATGGCCCGTTTTGCCGCGTCCATGCCTGTCGCCACCGTCGTCGTGGACGATCCGTCCACCGATCGAGATGGGTTCAATCCGTTTCGTTTCCCTTTCGAACCGAAGTAGAAAGGGACGGATCTGGGTTCGAATCTGGGACAGATGGAGCACGTGTGGCACCGAAATACACCAACGCACCACACAAGGCCAGTGCGCTCCAGGCGTAGCTGGTGTAGCTGCGATATCGCATGGCGTGGCGCCACTGTTCGGCCATGCTGGGAAGAGGTCCCTTCCAGTTCGGATACGGCTTGGACGTGCCGTTGGAACCATTCGTCGGCGTGGGATCCGAACCCATCCGTCCACTGGATCCACTCGAGACACCTTTTCACGTCGTGTCGTCGTCCGTCGCAAGGTGGCTCACGCGCACGGCGTCCTGCTTCCGTACGCACGTCTCCACCTGCGTCGATGCACGCAATCGGCACGCGCAGCGACCTCGGCACGCGTCCACGTGTGCGCTTCTACGTGTGCTTCCGACACCCTCTCCCACCACGTCGGTCGCACCTGGTCGACCATGGACCGTCGGGTCTCTCTTTGACTTTGAACCCGAACCCATCTCCAATGGATTGGAAGGACGTTTCGTATCAAACGGACGTTCCGGTCTGGGAATGGGACACACGACACGAACCACACGAGGATGGAAGACGAAGATGGAACGAACGTCGCGTGGCGGAGCTTCGGATACCTGTTCGCGTCGCAAGTGATCGCGAGGACAGTCACCTTCGCCGTGAACGTGCTGGTTGCCAGGACGCTGTCACCAGACGATTACGGGGTCTACGCAGTGCAGTTCCACCTCATCACCACCGGTGTCCTCTTCGTTGCACGAGAAGGCTTCCGGAGAGGATGCCTGCTGCCCGAAGAAGACACCAAGATAGGAAACAGTAGAAAGCTCAAAGAAGCCGTGCAGGTCTCGTGGTTCTGCGTGCCATACGGATGGCTCGTCTCGTGGATGGTGTGCAAGTCGGTGGTCGCCTGGAGAGGAATGGCACAAGGACAGGACGATTACGGCAATGCCGTGAGGTGGCTGGGAGTGGCGACTGCATTGGAATTGCTCAGCGAACCAGCCTACATCCTGATCCAAAATATGATGCTGTTCAAAGTTAGGGTGGCCGTGGAAGCCGCAGCCACGGTAGCAAAGTCCGTCCTCTTGTATGCCATGCTCGCAGCAGGCATCTGGTCCACTGCAACTGTATTCGCGTTTGCGCAATTGGCCTTCGGGTTCTGCGTGTTGATCGGGCACGCTGTATTCTTTACTGCTTCATCAAAAGGAAGGAGCATGTTGCAGGAGCTCCTGCCATGCTTCGGTCTGGCCCCGCTGCGTTCCTCCCTTTCCCGTCTCTCCCTCATCTTCACAATCCAATCACTCGAGAAACTGGTGCTTGCAGAGGGAGAGAAAATGGTCATGGTGATGGTTCAGAGCAACTACGACCAAGGAGTTTACGGGCTTGTCAGCAATCTAGGGTCGCTAGTGGTACGGACACTGTTTCAACCATTCGAAGAAGCAGCCTTTACCTCTTTTCGGAAATATTCCTGTGCAGAAAGGGGTGCGCATGCATCAACAACACGTACAACGGAAAGTCTGAGACCTCTGCTGGCTTCCATGCTGCGTGCCATGTTGCTGGTTGGCAGCATATTTGCAACGTTTGGTCCATCCTATTCGAGTTTGCTACTGTACATTCTTTATGGCAGCACATGGAGTACCAGCAAAGCGCCCGCAGTGCTTGGTCAGTATTGCTTTTACATATTCTTGCTTGGAGCCAATGGCATCCTCGAAGCGTTTATGCATGGGGTGATGACTCCCCAGGAACTCTCTAGATCAAATGCATGGCTAGTCCTCTTTTCAGTCTTGCATATAGGTGCTAGTGCAACTCTGGTAGTGCATTTTGGGGCCAGCGGGCTCGTCGTGGCCAACTGTCTCAATATGTCGCTGCGCATTGCATATGCTTGTTCATATGCTGCGATTTTCTTTCACGGACCCTCAGTCCTGCGCGAAGCACTACCGTCTTGGGAAGTGGCGCTGATGTGCGGGCTTTTCGGTACTGGAACCTACATTTGGAAGTCAGTATATGTGACAGGGACAATCAGCCTGGGGCTGGAGTCCTTGCTATTTGTAGCATTTGGTGCAGTACTCTTCAGCTCTCTAGTGGGAACCATCCTTGTGAAAGAGAAGCACAGCTTCACGCAAATCAGGCGGCTACGTAAGAAGGTAGACTGACGGACGGGGTGCAGAAACTTGTCTACCGCAGTTTGGATTGGCTTTGGCAAATGCTTTCGTGTACAGTTGAATATTTTATTGCACTTCTCAACAGTATATGATGACATTTCCCTCGGCGGTTAAAGCTTCTTCCTAACAAGTTTGGTAACCACGTCTCCCTCAATGGTGAATTCGTCTTGGAGCCTGAATTTCATGATTCCACGCTTGAGTGTGTATGTCATGGTCCATGTGCCCTGCTCTGTGGGTGTTGGTCCTTCCTTCTGTATGTCAGGGAAGTCTTGACCTTTGTACTGCTCCATGACAGAGAGCAGCTTTGCCATACCCGTGTTGAGCCGCCGGATGACCGCAACTTTCCCTCGGAAGGTCTGCTTGTCCTGTGTGACGAGCACGACATCTTTGTCCAAAATGTTTGCGATGGATGCATCGTCTGCCCATGTCTTCACACCCTCTTTGACTGCTTCCAGGAAGGATTCGAGGAAGATCTCGGGCTGCTTGGGCTTTTCTACATCTAGCAGCTCCTTCTTCCCTTTATTTTTCTTTGCCCGTTTTTCTTTCTCCACCCTTTCAAGCTTGTGTAGGTACACCCGTCGGAGTGACGCTTCCAGCAAGGATTGGGGTGGTCTAGAGAGGTCTCCACACAGCTCTTCTTCGGTGGTCATGGACTTGACTTTGGGTGGTTTCGCTGGATCGGGTTTCCCATCCGCGCCGTAATATCTCCTTCCGCTCTGCCTCATGGCTTCGTCCGCTATCTTTTGGCTCTGCATTTGCTTGGCGATGTGTTTGGCGATGTCCTGATCCTCTCCATAGCTTCCCCACGAGCAGCAGCTGAACGACAGCCCGGTCCACGTGAGCATGTTTCCCGTCTCCTTTCCGCCACTGGTTCCTTTCCTTCCCCTTGGCTCCTCACTCCGGTTCCGTTCCCCTCGCACACACCCACGCCGCTGCTGTGCGTGTGCACGATCCTTGGTCCGCTTGTCCTTCGTACGCGTGGTTCGCGTTTCGCACGTTCGCCACGTGCTCCTGCTTCGCGTGCGTGTGCCTTCACGACGACGTCCACTGGTTCCTTCTGAGCCGCATCGGTTCGCATCCTCTCTCCCCGAGATCGGGTCCGAATCCCTCGGGACACGAGACCGTCCTCGCCCCCTTCCTTCCCCCCTCGAAGGCAGGGGTGAGCGAAACAGAGGAGATCCGAACAGACACGTCGAAGGGGGGGGGGGCGAAGCGGAAGTCCCGGGGGGATCCTCGGACGGGCCGACGGAACGGACCGAGAAAGGAGAGACCGAGGGGAACGGAGGAGACGATGGCGCAGAGGAGGAGGGAAAAACACAGAGTGCTCTGCGGGGATCGGAGGAAAAATGCGGGGCGAAGGACGGGTGGGTCGTCCCCCCGGGGCACCCCATCCTCGACGAGCCATGCCCTCGGAATTTCAAACGAGGGAGAATTTCAACCGCAGGGATGGATCGAGAACCATAGCATGCAAAGGAAAAGACCGCCGATCCATCGACAACCCTCGCCCCGAACCGAGGACCGTCCAAGGATTCCGTCCCCCAACCGACAGATCCACTGACACGAAAGGGGACGAGATGTGCTTGACATACAACACCCTTACGTCGATGCTTTGTGAGGACCAATGCGTGCATCGGCCACCTCGACGTCGATGGATTCGCGACTTTGAACCAGACGTCCATCCACTCGTCCGGTGGACGATCCCCGTCCAACCGAAGGATCCATCCAATTGGACGAAAAGGATGGCGGTGGGGGAAGGCTGTAGCCAACCGAAGGGTACGGACGAAGAGGGGAGAGATCTCGACCTGTGCAGCTACAACCGCACGTGCAATGGCAACCGTCCGTTTGAATGCTCCATCCTTGAAAACGTGCGGTTGTAAATCGATGAGAAAGGAACGGACGAACACTCGTGAAACGGATCACAACTCGACCATCCGTCTTTCCTCGACGACGCCGACGATTCTCATGACACCGTCTTAGACTAGACGGGAAAGCGATCCACCGACGTGTCTGCTACAGTCCAGGGACGATAAGAGAAAAGGGAAGACGCAGCTTGTCGATGCTCACGGATGCATGCTCGACGTTTCGTCTCATCGCAGGAGAGTGGCACTCGGACGTGGGCAACCCAGGTGGGCGGGTCGTCTCGGAGAGGGTGCGGGACACATTGCGATGGTTCGATGCAAGCGTACTGTCAGGTCGCACATCGATCGACCTCTTTCCCTTCAGCCGAATATGATCGTGCCTTCCGCGTGTTTTCGCGCATGCTGGCTGCATCCGTTCCTATCGTGCGAATCCGTTCGGACGGGATCGTCCTTCGCGTTTGGAGGCAAGACGCCATCCGTCGCGTCACCCTTTCCCGACGGTTCCATCCACCTTCCTTCCTTCCTTCCTTCCTTCCTTCGCACAGGTCTCTCTTCCTTCCTGCCACGCACGTCTTCCGATCCATCCGCGTGCGTCTGGATCCGTTCCTTCGTGGTCCTTCCACGCCACCTCTCTTTTTCCCGCCATCTCCGCCTCTCCACGACCACCACGTCTCGTTCTCCCTCGAGGAATGGTAGGTCCAGAATCCACGGTTCGATTTTTTCCTTCGCTCTGCCCCGCGAACCGGGGATCGAACCCGGGTCTACCGGGTCGGACGCCCGGTCGAACCCCGGGAGTCGTCCCACTGCACCCTCGGATGGAGACCCGGAGACGTCGCACGGGTGGGACGAAGGGACACCGTCGAAGCACGAGCACGATCGGACCACGAAGATCCGACGAAGCACGAGACGCCATGGCGCAAAACGAAGCGTCGAAACCCATGGCCAAAGTGCGCGTGCCAGAAGGAGGTGCGTGGAAGGAAGGAAAGGAGGATCCGAACGACGCGTGGAAGGAAAGAGGGAAGGTCGATGGGAGCGTGGAAGGAGCGATCGGTCCAGGGAAAACAACACACGCCAGAGGGAACTCGAGTGAGAGGCAAACGGACGGAGCTGGATGAAAGGGACGTGTGCGTAACACGTGAGAGGACAAAGGAAGAGAAAAAAAAGGCGTTTCGCGTGCAATTTCGATCGAGAGACTGACCCGAGCGACGACGGACCACGGGAAACGGCACGGTGTGCGCGCCTTTTCTGCGAACAGTCTACGACCTTGTCATGTGGACCGATCCAATCAAAAGCGGAGCGGTATTCGGAGCGACGACTGTGGCGTACATCCTGCTGGAACACTCCAGCTACACCCTACTCTCCATCCTCTCTTACGTGCTGCTCTCGCTGGTGATTGCGCTGTTCGTGTACTCCAACCTGGCCTCGTTCCTCAACCGGCCACAGCTGACGATGCTCTCAGAGGAGAACCTGAAGCTGTCCGACGATGCGGTCAAAGCCTCCTCTGAAAAAATAGCGACGGCCATCAATAAGGCTCTAGGGATGGTGCAGAGACTTGCGTCCGGGCAAGACGTGATGCTCTCCCTGAAGGTGGGAGGCATCCTTTACCTTGCAGGAAAGATTGGGAATGCTGTGCGGCTTCTCACCCTGCTCTACGTTGCGTTCCTACTCGCTTTTACCCTTCCAAAGGCGTACCGCATGTACGACAAGCAACTGGACGAAGTTCTCAAGATCATCAAGGAACAGATTTCCAAGTTGGTTGCACTTGTGAACGACAAGGTTTTAAGCAAAATTCCCAAGGCAAAACCTGTGGAAAAGAAGGAAGAGTGAAGTGGCAGATGTGGAACATCTACGATCCAGTTTGGTTGTCATCAAGATGTACATAATCTGACCGGTCATGGCAAGCCTCCATTTCCTGACCTCCGATTCTGCAGCGTCTACGCCATGCTCCCGATGCTGCATGCCTGCAGTTCCTCTTGAAGCTTCTTCCTCACGATCGGCAAGAGCTTGTCTTGTCTATGTAAAGCCAGAGCCAATCTGTGCGAATCGACCCCGTGCTTTGTGACGACAACTGAGTCGAAATGCTCCACCAGCTGTGCCTGATATGAATCCTGTTCCCAAGATCCAGTATGGACCTGTACATCACCAGTGTACCCCTTCAATGAACTGCTGATACTGTCACGCATGTTCGAAAACCATTCCAGACTTTCGCCAGGCCGTATGGATGAGTATACCAGGTCGACCTGCGGGCAGAAGGCGAGCACTGATGTTGCAACCTGAGCGTATAGCAGACATGCGCTAGCGCCCATTGAGTCACCCAGAAGGATTGTCCGTTGGTACTGCGATGTAACCTTCTTCAGTTGCTTGGCATAGTGAGAGTTCTCTGATTGGTTCCCGCTGTACCAGGATCTAGAAGGGTCCACAACAAAGAGGATGTCAAATTTATCTTGACAGCCAGATGGCATTGCTTTCCGTAGTCTCCCCAACAACCCACCCCAGTTTGGTACACCTGGTGCGCTCCCAAAGGCCACAATCAACACAGGTGCCTTTTTGTCGACATGGCTCTGCTGTAGTTTAAAATACCCTGGAGAACCATTGCTATGAATTTCACTCACCTTTAGGTAAGCATTGTCTCTCGAGGAGCTGGTTGAAGGCGAAACGGCATGTACTTGACCTTGATCTACTCCAAATGATCGTAAGTGAGTAATTTTCCCCAAAAGAGCTTGCAATTCTTGCCATTCCAGGGGGTTGTTCTCTGCCCAGACATTTTGCAGGGAAGGAAGCTCTGCCAAAGACAAAGGCAAGTCTTGGAGATGATTTCCGTAAAGATAGATCGTTTTGAGAGACTGGAGTCCATTTGAAAGATCTGGAAGGTGTTCAAGGAGATTGTCTGCCAAGCTCAGCTCTTGCATTTCGTTCCAGTATTTCACGTTCTCTGGTACTTTTGAGATCTTGTTTCCTTGGAGGTACAATGTCCTGAGTGCTGAACATTGACAGAGTTCGGTCGGGACTTCCACCAGATCATTCCCGTGAAGGTGCACCACTTTCAAGTTGGAGCAATCCCCGATACCGCGAGGCAATTCTCCCAGATTATTTCCTGCAACGGTTAGTTCTACAAGAGATTGCATCCTTCCCACATCTTCGGGTATGGCATTCAGCTTGTTCCCCGAGAGAGAAAGATTTTTCAAGGCTTGCAGGTTTCCTACAGTGTTCGGAAGCTCTTCGAGCTGATTGCCGTGGAGCCACAGTCCTTCCAGTTCTTCCAACTCCCCAATCTCTTTGGGCACGTGTGCAATTCGGTTCCCTGCCGCACCGAGTCGTTTGAGGTTTTTGAATCCGACGACTTCCGGCGGGATTTCATCGAATTCGTTTCCGTTGATGGCCAGTTCTTCCAGGTCTTTGATCTTCAACACTTCGCTTGGGATCCGTGTGAGTCCTGCACCGCTCAGATCGAGTTTCCCGGTGCTTTTGGCCACGGAGATCCTCGCTTTGATCTGCACTTCCGTGAGTTTGGGTCCTGTGTTCACGGCCTTGGCGTGCGCCATCCTTCCTCCACCACCACGCTCGCGTCTCTTGCTTCCCTTCCTTTCGCCAGTGCGAGGTTGGCGTCTCACTCACGTTCGTGTACGACACGTCCGTCGTCCTTCCACTTGGTCTCGTCTCGAACGCCATGCACTCGATCTCGGTTCGATCCGAACACACTTGGGTTCAACGCCGTCGAACTCTGCCTTTCCATCCCATGCCCAAGGGATCCAACCGAAGGATCCCGAGGTGGAGAAGATACTCCCAGGTGGGTAGCCGAAGACGTGCGCGTGTCGGAAGGAATCCCACGACGGACGATGCGTGCGACCGAAGGAAGCGAAGAAGCAGCGGTGTGCAATCGATGCGATGGGGACGATGCTTGCATCGTGAATGGCTCCGTTGGCGGTGTCCACGTGGGATGGGTGAAGACGTGTGCGGATGCTCGCTGTCGCGGTGGACACCCGAGAACGCGAAGGAACTCGATTGCACGACCGCCGAAGCGTTTGGAAACACGCACAAGTGGGCTTGGCACCTGTTCTGGGACTCATCCGCACGTGCGTGAAGGCGACACACCCAGAAAGCAAACGACACGTGCGGTGCACATCGAACACGCGCATCGAACACCACGACAAGGAACCATTCGATCCACACGCCCACTGGAAGCACCCGTAGTTTACGAACGTGTTAACCTCATTCGACGATGGGAGGTGGTGGCACGTGATGCGCATCAACTCGCGTACGGACGCAAGCGACATGCACGGACGTGGGAGGATCCTGAGGCGCACGTGGGTCAGAAAGGGACGCACGAGAGCTGGTGCGAGGGATCCATTCGACGTGTTGGGCGTCGAACGAGGAGCAGACCTGCAACAAGTCCGCAAAGCGTACGTGAAGCTCATGAAAACGCACCACCCAGACGTCAACGGTGGACGTGGGAACCGAAGAGCTGCAGACATCATACAAGCGTATCAAACCGTAGTCTCCATGGACGAAGAGGAACGAATGGAACAAGGAAAAGACGTCTTCGAAGTCCCTGATGGACCACCTGTGCGCATCTTCGTCAACCCGTTCGCCTGTCGAGTCGATCCAATGCAGTGGCGAGAGCTCCTACAAGTGGCCAAATCCAATCCGAATGCACCAGAAGAAGCGCTCCGAAATCAAGGAGTGTATTGCAGCGAGTGGGCCGTGCAATTCCTGTCACCCAAGCAGTTCGAAAGGGTCGAAGCGGAAATGGTACGAATGGAATACAATCTCAGCTTCGAACAAACGTCGTGGGTGGTCGACACGTACTTGCTGCAAGCCAGAGAAGCAAACAAAAAAGCTCCATTAGGCGGATGGAACAAGGGAGATGGGGAAGGGTTTTACGATTATCCAAATCCGCGCTACGAAGCAGATGGATACAGGTGACAGGTGCGAATTGTACCCGGTGACTTGCCAGGCCTTGTCATTACGAACAAGATGAAAATGTACCATAACCTTGTATAGAAAAAATAAACGTTGCATTGCAAAAGGATAGACATGGAATGCTCTCATAACACATTCGCTTGAGCGGATACCCCCTTCTCAGGTGTTGTAACCCGTGGTAGTGATTGAATCAGCACTGTTTCCTGCAGACCAAAGGGTGTGGAAGTTCCCCTCCATATCGGTGCGCACGTACGTATGAGATCCAAAGTAATCTCTTTGCGCTTGAACCAAATTTGCAGGAAGTCTTGTCCTCCGGTATGTATCAAAGTAACTTAGGCTGGCCATCATGCCAGGGACCCCAACACCTGCCCCTACTGCCAATCCAACGATTTTTCTCCAAGAGGGTAAACAAGCAATGATCTCACGGGCAAATTCACTGTCAACCAGCAAGTTTGAGAGGTTGGCGTCCTTATCATATGCACGCTTTATCCTGTCCAAGAAAACCGCGCGGATGATGCAACCGCCCTTCCATATGCGTGCCATTTCACCAAGCTTCAGATCCCAGCCCTTCTCAATGCTCTTGGCACGAATGATATTCATCCCCTGTGCGTAGCTGCAAATCTTGGCACAGTATAGGGCTTTGCACACATCCTGTTTCAGCTGCTCTTTGTCCACCACGGAGCCTTTACTGTCTCTGACATCGGGCAGTCCCAATGTCTCGTAGAAGACAGATGCTGCCACGCGCTCATCTTTCAATCCAGAGATAAACCTGCTGTCCAACGCAGCTGCCATTGTGGGGGCTGCAACCGAAAGTTCAGCAGCTTGCTGGATGGTCCATTTGCCTGTGCCTTTCATACCGGTCCTATCCAAAATCTTGTCCACCAAGAAACTTCCATCATCCATTTGATCATCTTTTTTTGCTAGGATATTAGCTGTAATCTCAATCAGGAAGGAGTCCAACTCTCCCTTGTTCCATTCCGCAAAAGTTGCTGCAAGTTCCTCGTTGCTAAATCCTCCCAAGTGCTTCAGGAGATCATACGCCTCCGCTATGAGCTGCATGTCCCCGTACTCGATGCCATTATGGACCATTTTCACAAAGTTCCCGGCTCCTCCGTTGCCGACGTATGTGACGCAAGGCCCGTCATCCACTTGGGCTGCGACTTTCTCTACAATGTCCTTGATGTAGGGGTATCCCTCTGGTGAACCTCCGGGCATGAGTGCTGGACCATGTCGAGCTCCTTCTTCACCTCCCGACACGCCCATTCCCATGTAGAGGATGCCCTTTGCTTCCGCGTCCTTCAATCTCCTTTCGGTGTTCTCGTACCATTCGTTTCCACCATCGATAATCATGTCACCTTTCTCCAGGTACTGATTCAGCTGATCAATCGTGGCATCCACAGCAGCTCCTGCTTTGACGAGAATGATGATGCTTCTCGGCCGTTTGATCGATGCCACGAATTCCTCCATGCTTTTAAAGCCGAACAACCGATCCCCGAGCCCTGCAAACGAGATACTCTCTGCTGGTCAGTGATTCACGTTACGTTGTCGTTCACGTAGCGTTGCACATCCGTTGCCATCGGTTGTCTGGGCACACACCTTCTTTCTGAGCTCGGACGACGCATAGGTCCGTCTTGGATTCGGTTCGATTGTACACCGATATGTTGAATCCTTTTTCTGCGATGTTGAGGGCCAAGTTCTGCGTTGACGCCATCCAGAACCACGTCAGCGACGAATGTTTCCACGCACGAGAGCTGTCCTTGGAGGTTGGCAGACCACCATTTGTTCTTTCGTCTCACCTGTCCCATGACCGCCAATCCCACCAGTCCGATGTCTGATTTTGCT
Organism: Picocystis salinarum; assembly: GCA_038048775.1. Taxonomy (NCBI): domain Eukaryota; kingdom Viridiplantae; phylum Chlorophyta; class Picocystophyceae; order Picocystales; family Picocystaceae; genus Picocystis; species Picocystis salinarum. Next base: position 1,266 of record JBBULP010000401.1, on the reverse strand, counting down.
TCCATCTCGTTCAATCACGCCTTCGCTTCGTTCCAAGCAGCGGTGTGGTCCACCACGACACGTCGTGTCTTTCAAACCGACTGTTTCCGTCACCGTTGGAAACGCAGAAGCACGTGTCTCTCGAAGGTGACGACTCAATCCATCCTCGAAATCGATCCTGGGTTCCATCCAAGACGTGTTTCCAATCCGAAGGAGAAGATGCCAAGGAAGATCCAGGTTCAAACCCGTCGATTCGTGGTCGAGTGTTTGCCAACCGTCCTGGTCGGTCACCACGCTCGAAGCTCCATGGCACTGTCAAAGGATGTCGTGGCATGCTTTCGATGTGGACGAACCATGGATGGCGAAATGCATGGAGTCCGAAGCCGCGGTCCACATCGCTGCCCGCTCACGCAAGGAAGGATGCGCATGAGAATGTTGGCCGAGAAGGTCCATGGTCGCCCACCCAACTCCGTGCAACATATCATCGTGGAAACGAAATCGCCAAGGCAACAATCAGCATACACTTTGTTGTCAACAACGTTGGATGCATCAACAAACGATGACCGAAGACGGGCATCGGTTCACGGCAATGGAAAAGGCGGTCTCTCAATTCACGAAACGAGATTACCCACATAAGGGATCGATGCTTTCGTAAGAAGTGAAACTCATCATTTGGATTGGATTCCTCTTGACGAGTGTCCCTGTGATGAAGAAGATCATCGTTCTCGTGGCGACGTTGATAACACGAAGTTCCGAAAAGTATGGATACCTTCGCATGTTATCTCGACATAGGACCTTGGCTCCATCGTAGTTGCGGCCTTTCGACTAGATGTTCAACGTTTTCTCGACGGACTACACCGTCAATTTGCTATTTCATTCGAGTTTAGGCCATGGAAAAAACAAGACAAATGTGCGAAGCTTGGAATTGGGGTGCAATGATATTGATGAAAATACAGAACAAGTACTTAGACGCAATGGGAAGAAGGATTATTGGATTGGTGGAAGAAAAAGCCGGCAAGTTATTGCAACAACGAAGAACCCATCCTCTAGGTAAACAAACAATTCGAAGAAACGATTGGAAGGTTCCATAGTAGCGAGCTGAGACTGAGGTTCGGGTTCTCCTCGTTCTTTAAACTCGTGCGTGCTACAAAAACTGCATCTTGTTACAAAGCGTCCGTGAGGAGCACTTTTACACACGTTTCGCTCTGATGAGCTTCGAGCTTCCACGGACGAAGGTGGGAGAGGCCGGTTGGGCCTTGAAACGTTTCCTCTCTTTTTCTCGCGAAG
>JBBULP010000399.1:0-19194 GCA_038048775.1 Picocystis salinarum | reverse complement strand
GGGGTGCAGATGCACCCTCGCACCCATCGGGGTTGCACGAGGAGGGGGGGAAGGACACGGTACGAACGAGACACGAACAGAACGAAAAGAAAACACACCAGAAAACAAGGAGAGGGGTACGTGGTCGTACGAGACGTACGGGTACGAAAGAGAGGACACGGACGGAGACGAGGGCGAAGGGGAACCGTACCCGCAGAGGAAAGGGTCGGGACGATAGGGGTTCGCACCGAACGATGCGGCGCATTCCTCTGCGGGATTGGAAAAGGAATCGCACGTCGCGTTTCCAGAGGGCGCCAAGTCGAACACGGTCGAAAGGACAGGCAGAACATCGAATCGACCCATACCATCCATGGAACTGGTACTTGCAGAACGCAAAGCAATCCATCCGCGCGTCCAGGGGAATCCACAAACTGTCCAACACGAAACGAGACCCTGGCCCAAGGATTGGCGTCGATGAAATGCATGCGTCGCGAAACAACAGGGCCGCATGCGATCGCCGTCCTAAGCGACCCAGTTCATCGGGGACACGGCATCCGCACGAGCCATCGCCGCAAGCATCAGGTCCCAGAACGAAGAAACGTCCATGGAAAACGCCACGTTCACGTTCTTGGGCCGGTCTGGAAACTGGTTGTGGACGTCCACGATCGTCTGACCCAACGACCAATCGTTGGTGGTCTCCACCTCCACCGCGCACATCCGGGTCGTAAACAGGTCCGGGCGCAACACGTACGCGACTGCGCAGGGGTCGTGGAGGGGCGGCGATTCGAACCCCCATATTTCCTCGTACGATTTGCGGAAGAAAAGCATCAGGTCCCGCATGGCCGTGCGGAACTGGCTCGGCGGGGACTCGATGCGCCCGACGATGTCGGGGGACACCAGTGCCGTGTGGGTGACTTCCAACGGGACCATGGTCACCTTGCAACTTGCCTGCATGACCAGCTTGGCAGCTTCCGGATCCACCTGGATGTTGAACTCCGCCACTGGCCCCGTGTTCCCAACGCCCATCGTCCCTCCCATAAATACTACTTCCACCATGGAGACCACGTCCGGGTATGCCATGAACAACACCGCAACGTTGGTCATGGGTGCCGTACACACCAGCTGGACCTTCTCCCGGCCTCCGCATGCTCGATACTGCGCGGATATGGCTCGATACATCACCTGCACGTAGTTTCCCTCCAGGGCAGGGACCCGTGGAGCAGGCAGTTCCGCTCCGTCCAACCCGCTTTCGCCGTGTACTTCGGCACAAATTTTCGAGTGCCTGAGGAACGGCTTTGCGCATCCGGCGACCACTGGAACCTCTGCAGCTCCACAGGCTTCGAGCACGCTCCTTGCATTGTAGGTGGTCCTCTCGAGGGTTTGGTTGGCCTGCACGGTGCTGATGCCAAGGAGGTGCAACTCCTCGCTGTGCACCGCCAACAGGATGGCCAAGCAATCGTCGTGTCCAGGATCGCAATCCAACCAAACCGCCGTTCGACCTCGTGCATCGGACCATCGCACGGAAGCTTCCTCTGCTTCGCGGATCCGTCCGTCGTCCGTCGTGTCCCTGCCCGCTTGCTTCCTACCTTCTTCCTCGTCCACGTCCGACCTTCGTCGCGCCGTGGGCTTCTCCGCCACCATCGCGCCTTTGGATTCCACTAGCAGTTTCTGTTGTCCCACCGCGTATCCGACGATCCATCCCACGCATGCGCTTCCTACGACTGCAGCCACGGCACGTCGCCACGACACGCGCATGGTCGCGTTCTGCACGGAATGGCGCCGTTTCGCAGGCGTGGATCCGTCGACGCGGCCAACCGAGGTGGAACGTGGACGTAGGCGGACGTGTTCGTGCGAACACTCGTGGACGAGTGCGTTTATTACGGATCCGACGCATGCGACGCCTGTCTCGCGCGTCTTAGCCGAAGTGGACGGTGTACAACACGTGCTTGCCGGTGTCTTCGGAGAACTTCTGCACGATGGTTTCGATCTCGTCTTCCCAGTCTTCTTCCGCACGCAAGTACTCGCAGAGCTTCAACGTCAACGGTGCTGCGGCTGCGGCTTCGCTGTGGTTGTCTTTCGTTTCGAGGTTCACCACCAGGACCGGTTGGAGCGTACGAGTGCTGCGACTCTGCAGATCTTCCACCACACGATCGAACACACGTTGTTCGAAGGTCACCACCACGTCGAAATCGACGTGTGGACGGTCTTGCCATCGTTCTGGCGCAGCCTTGATCGACGCGTTCCGTTCCAACATCGCCAACAACCCCGTCTTCGTGTACCTGTCGGATCGTGCGCGTCAGCGACCACGCGCAAACGCATCCGCCTCGACGGCACGCGAACGAAACGCACGCTCCCACGTACAGCTTCTCGTCCTTCTCCATCAAATCCTGGCGCATCGTCTCGTACGGCGTGCCGAACGGATACACGTTCGGCTCCTTCGCGCTCTTCCTGGACCATGACGTTCCGTCAACCTTCGCTCGACACGTGCGTCGCAACCGCCTCGCGGCTTGGTTCGACGTCCACGACGTCCTGCACGCACCCTGGCAGCTTCACTTGCTGTCCAACGCCGAAAGATTCCACCTGCAACACGTCGCTGGTGCGTCAGCGCATGCTTCGCGCCACGTCCAACGCTTCGTCCACGCCACGAACGCTGGCTCGCACCTCGAACCCATGGTCGCGGAGTGCGGCGTGCGCTTCCATGCTGCGGTTCTGGTTCGACGCACACACCATGGCGAACCGCATCGCGATGGACGTGCACGCTCGCGTGCGACGCAGCTGCCGACCACACGTGTCGAAAGGCGGTGGGATGCGTTCGAAACGTGCACGAATCGATGCCACGCCACACGTGGTGAACGAATGGAACCAAGGCAAACCAACGTGATGGGCGTGGCCGGAGCAATCGATGCGCAACCGCAAAGGCACGAGCGTACGGAGACGACGATGCCGTTCTTGGAAGATGGGCGTCGGAGCGACGGCACGACGGATGCGGCGCTGCGCAAATCTCTTCTTCCACAATGCCGAAGATGCACCCTATGCATGGGAAACTTGCACAACCGCAAAGGCAACCTCAGGTCCAAGCGCTTGCATTGCCGCCCCCAAGAGCGATTGCGAGTTGCTCGTCTTATAAGATTGCTCGTTGCGTCAGAATATGGTTGGAGGCTTCTCACTTGCCCTTTGGGCGATCCCGGCATTGCTTTCGATCGTGTTCACTCCACCATTTCTCGGGTAGGAATACTTTTTCATGGAGTGCAGTGAACCAGCACAATGCTTGGCAATGTTCGAACGACATTCCTCGCAATGGAAAATGGAGGGCACGCAAAGACGAGAAAATCGAACAGTGGAACGTGACACTCGCAATGGAGATGACGCGTCGATGAGATGAAGCACACATGGCTGCAATTCGCACAAGGGAGCGACATCACACTCGATTGATAAGGTGGGCGTGTGCAGGCTCACTCATGCCACATTAAAGCAGCGCACGAGCCACGCTTCCCAATGAGACCCGAAAGGCAACGGTCCACATGGTGGAAAGCACCTACCAATGAAGAAGCAAGCTAGAACCACCGGGTGCAACGTAGGTTTCTCGCTTAAGAACTATGCTTCAATGCTCTGTTTCTATCCACATGGTCGTCTCCCATCGATGTTGAGTCGTGCTCAAGAGGCCTCTCTCCCCTTTCGGATGGGAGAATCTTCTCTGGTGGGGGTCAAGGCACATAAGGTCAAGAATTTCAAGAGGCATCCATGGCCAAGGAATGCACAGGTGAGGCCTTTACATACACCCATCTCCGAGATGGGAAAATGAAACGAACGGAATGGCTCGTCTTCCATCCGCAAGAGGTAGCAAACAAGTGTTCCATGTGCGCTCTTGGAGGTGAGAGGCAAGAGAGAAGCGTACGTAGGGCGTTCATAGAGCCCCAAAATGTTGAATTCATCTGACCAACGCAAGCGAAGGGAGGTGTTGCAGACGACTTCAATCAACAACACATCCAAGCAAGGTTGCCAGGCCACAGGTGAAGCACCTACCGCACAAATCATTGCGTTTCCTTACTAGCAATTTGTCTTCCCATTGGGACTGTACCCTGGACCCTAAAATGCAGTGGGAACGCACGCCTCGTGTACCATCAACACTCACGCAAGCAAAATTCAGGGTCCAGGGAGCGACGCCATCAATTTCAGCTCCAACGGAGCGGAGCTCCAACAAGACATGACCTGCAGCTCCACTTGGATGTGAAAAACAAAAGGTTTGAGGCGTCGCTTCCTGTACAGCCGCTCGATCAACGTGCTCATGAAGGAAAAAATAGCAGGGTTCGTTCCAACTCTCAGCTTGCCACCGTTTCACCTTCACAAAAGGAATGGTGGCACTGGATGATGTGATCCACCAGTCTCCCTTCCAACCGTGGTTCATCCTCCCTTCTCTGGATCTTCGTCTCTGATCCATCTGCTGCATACACGACCACGAGATCGTCTCTTGTTTCCAGCTGATTGGCAACCACGGCATGCACTCCGTATCTCTGCATGGCCCTTTCTGCGTGCGCCTGCAGCAATTCTTGTTCCGTTTCTAGCTTGAAGGACACGATCATGGCTTCCGGGCACCATGCACTGCGCAACACACCTAGCATCTTGGGCGAGGCCCTCAACGCAATGCAGAGGGGTCCTTTGGAAGAGGAGATCTTGTGTTCTGGCATGGCAGACCAAGGCAGGTAGAAATCCGACACTGCTGCGGCTAGGAAGAACAGCACGGCATTTCCCAACGGACGCAAAGCAGTCGCCACCGCTCTCAAGGCTGCAAGGTAATCGAATATGGTGGTGAATTCCACTTCCACCACGTCCAAGTCTTGCCCTTCTCTTGTCGCTGACAAGTCGTCCAAGCTGGTTTGTGGACGTGTCGGAACAGCAGCTTCCACGTCCAACGCACGTGCGGGTGCGGCTCGCACGACGTTCGCGCCATGGCCGGCAACTCGGGTGCAAGAACCCGTCCTACGCAGGAACACCACGCAGTATCCGCGCTCCACGAACGCAGTAGCGCTGCATGCGCCTCTGGTTCCGCGGCTGAAGTTGTCGACGAAGCGAACGCACCTTCGTTCCAACGGCACCGCAGTTCCGCCGCTGGTCACCACCACGACGCGTTTGTGCGTGCTCTTGGCACGCGACGCAAGCTTCGCCACGTTGTCTTTCGTCGCACGTGCCAGTGCCGATGCAGATGGAGGTGCGTCGGCGAAGAATTCGCTGGGCGTCGGCGGTCGCTTCCATCCGTCTGGCACGTGGAATGCGCCGTGGTCGTCCCGCGCAGCTTCTTCTTCGTCGTCTCCTTCCACTCGTCGCTCTTGTCGCTCCACTTCTTCTTCCAACGCGCGCTCTGCGTCTTCCAACGCCAACACGGCGTTCTCCAACATCAGGTGCACGTCGTCGTCCTCGTCCCAACCGCGCTCGCTGCCGCTGAAAACGGACGAACCGTCGCTGTCCGACATGGCTGTCGCACGTGTGGAAGCAAGCTGCGACGCGACACCGCGTGGCTCCGTCTCGCGAGGTGCAGACGACGCGACACCGTCGCACGTCACGTGCGTGTCCAAGCGACGCACACCTGTGTCAAGTGGACGTCGCACCAGTGGCGATGGCGAAGGAGCGTTGGAAACGAACACGAACGACGCAACACATGCACGAATTCGTGTCCATCCGACTGGGAAGAGGAAAGCGTGCCTGCTTCTTGCCCACGAAGAAGAAACCGACGTGCACGCTTGAAATGGTGCAGGAGCAAGCACCCATTGTTCTGCCAAGCTTCGAAGGGAAGGGTAGAACATGGAACCAGCAGAAGGAAGGTCTGTCTTGAAGCAATCGCCACGTGCAAGGGAACAAAGCCACGCGAGTAAGAGGGCCAATGTGTGCTTCAACGCGCGCAAAGGACAAGAAGCATTGCCATCCCGAATCTTCGGGAATTGGGAACGGAAACAGCTCCCAAACAGGGACACGATACACATCGTCTGAATCATGCAGATGTACAACCAACACACATCGAAGATGCGTCGAAACTACCCGTAGTTATTCCATGCGTCGGACGCGATCACGTAGATGCTCCAAACGAGACTCAAAGGAAGCACGGCGCGACTCGAATTCAAGCACGCGATCCAGCTCCTTGCTTGCGTGAGACAGAAGAGGATCGACCGCATCCTGCACCTCTGTCAACAAAGCATCAATCTCCCGATCGAAATCTGCCTTCATCGCTTCCTGCAAGCTGCTCGTGTAGGCCTCCACGGCCATCCGCACTTTGCGCTTGATCTCGCCCCTGCGTAGAGGAATGTTCAGCAACCCGACATAAGCTGCCAAGACACCCACTGACAACCCCAATATATCCTGCACGAAACCAGTCAGGAAAGCAGTGGAAAACAGACCGACAAAAAGCGCGCCAGCAGAGGACACAAAGGTCCCCAGCACCGCTTCCCTCACTTCATCCTCCAAGGCAGCCTCTGCCGCCCCGTGATCAAAAGAAGTTGCCGCACGAGAAGCAGAACCTGCCCTATCGCTGGATCCAAAGTGAGAACGGAGATTGGTGAGTGGGATGTCAGCTGCTCCTCCCGTCGCAGGAAACATGTGCGCAAGTAGCTCCCTTGTTTTTTCTAGGAACTCTTGGTAGCTTTCAGACTGACCATGATTATTTTCTGCAAGCCAAGTTGCATGGTCTTCTACCAATCGCTTCACTTCCAAGGGACTGTTGCCCACCACATCACGGGCATACCTTCTCGAAATGGGCAAGTCATTGGGATCTCCTGTTCCAAAGACGTATCTGGACAACACACCTGCATTCTGGAACTGCATGATCTCGTCCAGCATGGCTTCGATCCTTTGTACGGCCTTCTCTGCAAACTTCTGCAGTTGTCCCCTCTGAACCATTGAGTCTTTCTCCATGATATCCTTGTATGATCTAAGCTGGTTGCTTATTGATCCCAAGGATTCGACCTGCCGCTGCGCAAACTCACGTTCCGCGGCAAGCTTCTCCTCCGCTCCCCCAAGGAGAGCCAACGCTATGACCAGCGGAGTATCCAACTTGAGGCGCACCCGCTCTGCCCCATTCTGTTTGCCTCCCAAGAAATCAAAGACAAAATCTTCGAAATGCCCGAATCCACTCGAAGTCCACGTTGGATCGGCTTGTAGCGCTTCGCGATCTGTTCCAACTTTATCCTTGGCCTCAAGAGCCGCCCTGCAACTGACAGGGAGGACCCTGGCGCCATCGACATTAAGAAGCCTGCACGCATTGTCCGCAACAAAAGAGACGACCTCATCCAACTCATCATCTCGCAGAGCATCTTTCTTGTTGAGAACAAAGACAACTTTCTTGCCCCACTCCCGGATATACCTCAAAAATTTCACCTCACTCCCACTGAACGGCCTGTCTGCAGACATGACAAAGAGGACAAGGTCTGCTCGAGGAACGAATTCCTCGGTAAGCTGCTGCTGTCGCTCAAGCACCACATTCGTTCCTGGAGTGTCCACAATGGCTACATCTTTCAACAAGGGCGCAGGAACAAACCTCACAAAATACCCGTCTTTCTGTTGAACTGTTCCAGAAGATTCAAGAGGATGATCTTTTCCTGGAAGATGCTCCTCCGGCGGGTACCGGAGAAGACTTATTTCATTCGTGGTGGGCAATGCCCCTTCAGGCAATGCTCGCGTACCCAACAGAGCGTTGATCAGGGAAGACTTTCCAGCATTGAATTCTCCCACCACGACCAGCAGGAAGAGCTCATCTAGCCCTTGCAAAGCATCTTCCAACAGACCCATTTCAGGCAGGTCTGGAGCCACCTCGTTTAGCATGACCCGCATGTCATTCAGCAACGCTTTCTCGACTGCAATAATTTCCTCTTCTTCCACCGGTCGCTCGACCAACCTGCCTCCTCCTTCTAGCCTAGCCTGCACTTGCGCAGCTCCTTCTTTCCCTTGCGATTCATGGAAGTCTTTCCCGGCGTCCATGCCCACCCCTTTGGACTCCCCTTTCATGGCTTGCACGACCCCATTCACCTCGTTTGAGGATGTTCCCGGCGGCAGCACGATCCCGTCTGCACCCTTTTGCAGCGCAAGCTTTGCAAAGTTTGACAGGTCGATCCCTCCTTCTGCATGAACAATCAAAGGCACGGTGGTGGCGACGGCTTTGACTCGTTCGATCAGCTCTTCCCCGTTGTTTGGTGTGGTTCTGGCGGCAGTGGTGGAAGGTCCCCATTCTTCCTTCCAGACGACCAGATCTGCACCTTCTTTCACCGCTCGTTCGGCTTGTTCGATTCGTCCGGCTTGCACCGCCACGGCCAAGGAACGGTTGAGTGCTGCTCTGGCAGCATTGGGTGCGACACCACTCTCTGCATTCAGCAGCACGCCGTCGGCACCTGCGGCTGCTGCGAGGTCGGTTCGATCGGCCACGAAGAGTGCAGCTCTTCCTCTCAATCGATCGACGCATTGCACGATGGTATCGAATAGCGCACGGCTGGACGCAGGTTCCGATGGCGAGACGTCCAGCAGCACGGCTTGCGCTCCTTGTCGGACGGCTTGTTCGGCTCGTTCGACGGCTTGTTCCACGTCTTGTTTTTCTTCCGTTTCATCTTCTCCTTGCTTTGGTTTCTTTCGACGTTCCAAGGTGACGGATTGCATGACGAGTGGGATGGGCACTCTCCACCTCCGTTGTTTCTTCGGCCACCTCGCTTCGACGTAGCTGGTTTGGTTCGGATACGACGTCTCTTCTTCTCCTTTGGTTTTCTTGTCGCATCTCACGCGTAGGTTCCTACCTTGCCTCACGCACGTCTTGGTCCGCTCTCTCGTTCCTCTCCTTCCCCGCCATGTCAACCCTCCCAACCCATGCACGTGCGTGCGCTTCGTCGCCATGCCCGTGGTCGCCGACACACCTCGTCTCGTCCCCTCCCTCCTCTCTCAACCTCTCTCACTCACCCTCTCCCAATCTCTCTCACTCACCCTCTCTGTCAATCTCTGTCACTCACCCTCTCTGTCAATCTCTCTCAATCCATCTCCCTCTCCATCTCTGTCGATCCATCTCTCTCTGTCAATCTAGGACAGTGCATCTCCTTCGGTCCATCCACTGGTGTCGATCGGGATGGGCCTTCGTTCGTTTGGTTGCTGCGGTTGCTGCGCGAGGCGCGTGCGTGGACGTCGTGCTTGTAGGATAAGATGGGACGGGACGTGGCGAAGGAAACCGCCCTCTGCTGCGGGAGATCACCACGTGGTCGATGGCGATGCGACGACGTCGGATCGGAACGTGGAACAGGCGCCGACCTTGGTCGGATCCGCAATGGAAACGAAACCGAAGCAAAGACCACGAAAAGACACGAGGTACGAACCACGAAGAAACGGACGCGTCCACCCAACCACGTGGAATTCCCATCCATGGACAGGACAGGGAGGAAACGCAGACGGGATCCTGCGTGGGTGGGATCGTCCCTCCAACACGAAAAGGAACAAGCAAGGGAAATGCCAAGACACGTCCCATTCGACCACCGACGTAGACACGTGCACACGTTTCAAGACCATGGGAGGAGATCCGTGCACGTCAGATGTGCCACGTCGTCTTCGTCCAGCCACCAACGCGCACCCAACGCGTATGCTTGGACACCCGCTTCCAACGCCGTTTGCAAGCACGCGGCGTACTCCGGATCCAAGGACAACGAAGGACGGAACGACACGCAGTCGTCACGTTGCACCAAGAACAAGCAGCACGATCCGTGACCCAGCGCACGTGCACGCACCAACGCACGGAGGTGCTTGCGAGCACGTTCGCTCCGCGTGTCGGGAAACGTCGCCACGCGTCCTTCGGATCCCAATTCCAGCGCCAACGTCACGCTCTTCACTTCCACGTACGTGGTGGTGCCGTCTGGACGTTCCAATTGGAAGTCCAGCCTCGCGTCGTCTCCGAAACGCACCTCACGTCGATACGACACGTACGGTTCGAGGAACGGCAAAGCGTGCGACGACAAGGCGTGGTCCACGACGGCGTTGGCACGTGCGCTGTGCACGCCCACCCAGCATCCGCTTGGTTCCGCACGCACCAATTCCAAGGTGTGTGGATGCTTGCGCTTGGTCCCTTCGGATGCACGTTGCACGCACACGTCGATCGCAGGTGCGTCCAACAATCCCACCATGGGACCGGTGTTGGGACAATACACCGTCGTCTTTGCTTCGACGTGCGAACGTTCGCTGCGGCTGCGTTTCTTGCTGCGCGGATGCTTCGCATCGCCAAGGTCGCTCGTCCTCGGTTCCTCGACGCACGTGGACGTGCACAGCACCACGTCGGCCAAGAACCGCTTGTAGCGTTGGACCAACGTGGCGCGTTCCACCTGTCCCAGCACGTACTGGAAGCACGGTCGACCGACGTTCGGACGCGCCATGCCGGTGGCCGTGCGCCACGTGGAACGTCCCGTCCACGTCTCCTCCTTTCGCTTGCTCCGCCGCCGCCGTCGCGGTGTTGTCTTCGTCGTCCTACGATCAATCTCCTCGTCGCATGCGATCCACGTGCGCGCCTGGACGTCGACAACCACGCCGCGCGCGTCGCCACGTGCGGAACGCAGGCGCGACGAAGGGGAGGCGCGTGGCCGCTGCGGAAGAGACAGACGACGAGACGGTGCGCGGACGGCGATTGCGACGCGCCTGGATGCGAAGGACGACGTGCACGTTTAAACCACGCGTGTGAGACGTGTGAAACGACGTGGAGACGATGGCGAAGACGTTGGCAGTGGTGATCCCGACGTGGGAAGAAGGGAAGAACGTAGAGACCGCGCTGCGAAGCGTGAAGGATGGGATCGTGGGTATGGGCGTGCAAAACATCGTGGTGGTGGATGCGTCCGTGGGATGCGAAACCAGCGTCGTAGCGAAACAAAGTGGTGCGAACCACGTCCTGGTGAAACAAACCAAAGGAAGAGGTGCACAAATGAACCGTGGTGCGAAGATGTGCGAACAAGACGTGATCCTGTTCCTGCACGCAGACTGCGTTCTTCCCAAAGGATACGACGAATCGATCCGACGAGCCTTGCACAACGGACAAACATGGGGTGCATTCGAATCCTTGGACATCCAAGGGAAACGATGGCCGTTGCGATGGGTAGAAATGGGAGTGAAATGGAGGACCAAGGTCTTCGGAGCGCCCTACGGAGACCAAGGGATATTCGTGCGAAGAGATGCGTTCCAAGACATGGGAGGGTATCAAGAACCCATCTTCCTGGAAGACCTCGAACTCACACAAAGGCTCCGACGAAAACACGGGAAACCAAGCCTCGTGAAAGAACCCATGGCCACATCGGCAAGAAGATGGAATCAAGTCGGTGTCCTGAAATCCGTGCTCATCAACCAGTGCATCCTCGCAGCCTACGCTGCCGGAGTGCCAGCCAAAGAGTTGGAATCGTGGTACAGAGACCCTCGGAGACTACGACCGGGGAAAACATTGCACGGGATGGGAAACCTCCTGGGCTTAGTCGCCACCGCATGGGCAACCAAACTGCATCCGGCGTTTCGAACAAAGACGACAGCGCTTGGGCGCATAAGAATCGGTGCTGGAGGGAAACCATTGTCGCTCAATTTAGAATCGTAGGTCCATGGTTAAAACGTGGGCATCACCTGCCAAAAACCTCACAAAAAATACATGTGACCTCCTTTCGGCGTGTCTTCCTCTCTCGCCATGCCAACAAGAGACAAGGAGGTTGGCCGAGGGACAGGTTTCCACAAGCAGGAGGCGCTCAATCGAGGGAAGAGAGACCGTGCATGCTCGTGCTGGTGCGACAACTGGGACGAGGAGACCTCGCACGATGCCTGCAGTCCAAGCCTACACTGTTCTTTGCAGGGCAGGGTGTGTGACATTGGAAGCCGGGATATTGTGGGCCTCCCCCGATCAAAGCTCGTCCTTGGGCTGATTTTCTCCTTTGGAGGAAGACGCATCATCCCCGCCAGTGCTTCCGTCACCCGTTGCACCGGCACGGTCCTGGTCCTTCGAGCCTCCAGTGCCATCTGGGTGGTTGGTTTGGTCTTGCTGCCCTTCTTCTGAGGTTTCGTTGTCCTTCTCAACCTTGGGAGGAGGTTTAGGCTTTTTCGTCTTCTTTAATTTCTCTATCTTCTTCTGCAGTGGAGCCAGTTTCGCGTCCACTTGGGCAGAGGTAAATGCAGGCTCTTCGGTCAGTGGTTGCTTCTTCTGAGCATCGATGCTCTCGTTAAGCCAACTCTCAAAACCGTCCAAGTCATGAAGTGCTTGCTCTCTTTCTGTCGCATTAATCCATGGCTTCACGGTTTCCCATGATCGAACCATCTCCTTGGTCTTGCTCAGGTACGCTTGCGCGCGTTGCACTGCCTCTGGCCGATTGGCTAGTTCTGAAGCACGATTGAATATTGCTTCACAAGGAGCTTTCAGCTGTTGTAACCTGCGGGAGAACTCGTCGGCTTCTGCATCCGCTCCATCCATATAAAGCCAGTCCTCCTCTTCCAGAAGTTTGGAGGATAGCTCCTCCCTTTCTGCTTCCGTCGAGACCTGCATGACGTCCTCGTCTCCCTGAAGCAAAGAGCTGCTCTTCAGAATATAAGACTCAAGATCGTTCTTTGCAGCAGCAGCCTCCTGCCTAGCCTTGTCCTTCCTACGTAGTGCATCCAGATTAGCGACGGCTGTTTGCATAGCTTCAGGCGTCAATGCAGGCACTCGCATGGAATAGTTGACTTTGAGTGGGACCCGCGTGACCCGCGTGACGACCTGTTCCTGCATCTTGTATTGGGGCAGCGCTGCTGTCTTGTTCGTTTGACCAGAGATCTCCGCCGTTGAAGGGGAAGAACTCTCCTGCCCTGCGGCCTCTTCTTGCTCTTCAGATTCTGTGCTCAAAGGTGCATCGTCGGCAGCAGCCTCTTGCTCCCCTCCAACTTCTCCTTCGTCCCCTTCCTTGGTTGAATCCCCGTCAGAGCCCTCTGTCTCTACAGCTTCAGTGTCGTTTTGTGGCTTCAAGACCGGAACTTTGACGACCTCCGAAATCTGTACCACTGCTTCCACCTTCTCCACCTTGACGTGTCCGCCATATCCCACAGAGAACAATACATTTGTCTTGCCCAAGTATGTGCTGTTCTTGAGGTTTGCTCCTGCTTCTGAGACACCAACAACAGAGTATCTACCGATGAAGGGATCAGACACACCTCGAGGCAGAGCTGCCCCATCTTTTGTGCTGTAGTGAACAGAGATGGAAAAATCATCGTACTGCTCCTTCATGGTCAATGTCTTTTTCATGGGCAGGATTTTCTTGTCTTTGGAAGCCAAGGCCACCCTTCTTGCTGTTGACGGCTGGCTTCCATCCCCCTTTTGAGGGGTTTCTTCTTCAAGGAAGAGATCGAATGTGGCAACGTCCGACATCCCAAATTTTCGCAGCCGGAACGATGTGCTGATGTTTGCAGCATGCAACGCAGCGCCCAGAACAGAGGCTTCGTCCGCATCGAGGTGTCTGTCCAATTTTTTTGTTATCAGTACATTCTCTAAGGCTTGTCGGACCCCCGGAACTCTGGTGCCTCCTCCTAGAAGCTCAATTGCTGTGAAATCCTCAGGAGTCAACCCACTGGTATCAATCAATTCTTTCAGCGGCAGAGCCGCCTTCTCAAAAAAATCTCCCGCAATCTCCTCGAACTTGGCGCGGGTAATCGATGTGCGAAAATCTAAATCGTTGTGAAGTGACTCCACATTCAAGGGAGCATCAGAATTAGCACTCAGGATCTCTTTGGTGCGTTTGCACTCACGCTTTAGTTTTGCCATGGCCCTAGGAGACCCTCGAATATTGGTTCCCGGGTGCAAGGCTTCAAACTCATCGGCAAAATGGTTCATCAAGACTACATCGAGATCTTCTGCACCAGTATCGCTGTCCCATTTCACCTGCATGGTTTCAAACTGGCTGTACGTGTTATTCTTATATCCCTCCTTAACCACAAAGGACGAGAACTTCACATGTGCAACTTCCACGCTGTTGGCCCCCATATCATACAAGACAACATGTTCCGTCTTGTTGGTGAAGTCCTTTTCGATTCCATATTGAAGGGCCGCCGCAGCATAGGAATTGATGAGAGCCAGGGTGTTGAGTCCTGCAAGGTTTGCCGCATCCAGTAGGGCAGCTCTCTGGCTTTGTCCAAACCAAGCAGGGACAGTCAAGACCACGTCGGACACTTTGCTCTCCAGTTGTGCTTCTCCAATTCCCTTTGCGTACTCCAGGATCATTGCCACCAGTTCTTCGGCTGCGTATTCTTCTCCTTGACCCATTTTGAATCGTATGGTGCCCCTTGCTGGATCTTGCACGAATTGGATGGGCAGATACCGTTCTTTCCAGAGGCTGTTCTGCAGCCTTTGGCTGTCTTGGTGGAGTACGCCCAGCGCATCCCTGGCGTAAGGCACGATTCGATCTGGATACAGTCCTGCTTTGACGGCGGCTGGTTCTCCGATGAGTCTCTCTCCTTGGCTGAATCCTACGAGTGCGGGTGTTTTTCGTTTGGACATTTCGTTGGTGACCACGCCCACCGATCGTGGTGCAATGGCAGCCACTTTCAGCGATTCGCTGCCGAGATCGATGGCGAGCAGCTTGGCACTCGCTTGCATCGCCAGGATCCCGGCCATGATCCACCACGCCATCAGGTTGCGCATGTCGGCCACTTGGGATCGTCGTGGTCGGCCGCGTGCGTTTCGTTTCGTGGATCGACCGACGAGTGAGCACGTCTGGATCGTCCGAGGAGCCTTCGTGACTGGCACACTGGCGAGTGAACCCCTCGATTGAAAACGGGACGAACCCGACGACAATCGGGATGGTGTTGGGACTGTCCCGATGGGAAGACGGGTTCGAAAGTGGGATGGATGGATCGATCCCATGGAGGGTTCTGGATGCTCCTGTCTCACACACGGGGTTTCGTCCCTCCCACGTGGTGGAGTGGAACGGAGGCAAGGGGAAAAGCGGAGGTGGACCCCACGTCGTGGATGAAAACGACATGGACGAACAGGAGCGAGACGGAGATGCGACATTGACGTGGATGGGAGGGATCTGGTCCATGTCCTCGGTCGGATCCAAAGACGAGACCTGCCCATCTCGCCATCCATGGCGGTCCATGCCATTGGATTGGACCAGATAGGTGCTTGGACGCATCCAATACACACCCATCACAGTTGGATCCACACGACACGAGAGTGCATGGTGACATACGAGTGAGGAGGGAGATGAAACGGATGGGCACACGTGAGTGGTGGAATTGCCTCGATGGATGCACCCGTTCCACGAAGGCACAAAACGTCGTCAAGCACTTGAAGGCCGTGCCATCCCATTGGATGGACGGGCACAGCGCGTCTCATTCTTCTCCACCACGTCCCTGCGGATGCATCTCGTGTTCGCATGCATACCTTTCCGTCCACACCCGTTGCATCCCCCTTGCGTGGCTCCTCCATCGCCTTCCACGGTGCGAATGCCGATGGGTCCGAAAGGGGCTTGGTGTTCCCACTTCGGTTTCTGAACCGGAGCAGTGACCGAATCGAACCCACGTGTGGATGGGTCTACGATGCAAGTGGATACCACGACACGTTCCACCACCACGACGAGAACCGAAGTGGTCGATCGAATGGACGGACAAGACGCCACAGGACAGGAACTGCTGGTGTGCGGACTGCTGCTGATCGTCGCGTTGGCCGCCTACACCAAAGCCGTGATCCAACCCAAGCTGGAAGGGACATGAATCCGAATGACGAACCAGAACCAATGCCGAGCGAAGGAACGAATTCACCACGAGACCAACCACCGGATCCGGTCGAACGACAACAAGCCGTGGAAAGGACACAACCAGCGCAGGAAGAAAGAAGAGCAGAAACAGGACTGAATGCAGCGCAGAGAACAGAATGGATTGCCAGACACGTCACCAGAGTGCTGCGTGTAGCAGCCGCCATGACGAGGACGGAAGCAAGGAAAGAGCTGTGCGCAAACTTGTTCTCGGACCTCGTTGGTGAAGTGCAAGATGCCGAAACAAACGAAAACCAACACGAGAAGAGGGAAAACGGAAGGAAGAACATCCTCTGCTTCTACGAAATGCTTGCACCGTACTACGAAACACTCGACACCACTGACGTAGACGAGCTGCTCCAGTGCTTTCACAAGCTATGGAGCTCGCCGCACATCCCATCCATCTTCACGCTCCTCTTGCATCGGTGGCTGTTCAGCGATCGGGTCGATCAGTCGCAGCTCCTTAAGTATGCAAACGTTGTGGTAGATGGCGCCAAACCGCTGCGCAGATGGGACGTGCTACGAGGAGAAACTCGGTTCAAACCCGTCTTCCTGTACCTAACCTATGAAGTCACCCTCAGTCCAAAGAAAGTCCAAGCGATCACGGAAGATGTACGCAAGGTTCTAGTACGCTACGTGGTCCAGAGCTTCCTATTCTACGAAACCAGACAGAGGCTGCCGAACCTGTTGGAAAGGTTGCCCGGCGTTATCAAAGGAATCAATGCGTTGGAGCTGTTCATGTTGGAGAATTCCAGGGAGTTGGAGCAAATCTCTGTGGAGAGTGCGCTGCTGAGATACCTGGAAGGCCTCGAAATAATGGCAACCCTACCGCAGTGGAATGTAGTTGCAAAAGTCTCGAAAGCGAGACTTCAGAGTACAATCCACAGCCTGACTTCCCCGGGCGGTCCGCGGTACCCTCCACGCTCTGTTCGGCATGCAGCCATTCACACGTTGGATGTACTCTATCCACAGGGTCGGCATGCGCGACGCATGGTCATTTACTTGTCGAGGCTCATGCATCCACTGTTCTGGCCACAATCCGTTGCGCACCACTTGGGACACTGGTTGGGCGTAGCTTGGCTTTGGGCGATGCTTCAGCAAGCATGTTCCAAAGCCAAGGAACGGCTTCGTCTGAGAAGGGATTGAGGCAACCTGCTGGTTATGAATAAACGTTCAAGTCTACATTGGTCCAAGAACATCTTGTCATCGTCGCACGCTGGGAATTTCAATCCACCGGGACGTGCTCCGAAGTCCCTTCATTTATTAATTTGTGTGGGAGACTGGGAAAAGTCCGCGTCTTCTATGACCTGAATCGCACCAACCTAGGCCTTCGGAAACAATTTCCTTGGCTCTGGAAAGTTGAAGAGTGGTGCGATGACGTTGAACGAAAACCTCGAAGCGTCCTTTAGCAAGTTCAATGATACAGCGCATAACAAAAGTACGCCGAGCGCAAGCAGCTTGACTTTCCAGGTACAGAGAGCCCGAAACGAGCCGTCCGGATTGTAGACGATGGTGCTACGAAGCAGCAGGAGCGACTCCAGGACGCAGTACAAGATGACTCTAGCTCCATACACAACCGAAGAAGCGGCAGCAAAGGCGAGGGCCGTGGGCACGGCGTTGGTGATCGCTGCTTCAAGCGCGACGGCTACCCGGACCGCCGGTTTCACCTTCGGTTTCCCTTCTGCGCCGGTGTTGGAGGCGTATTTGCACGTCGTCCTACCATCCGCCTTGTTCCGTCTAACGCCTTCCGCCTTTCTCCATTCCTTCCTGCATCGGATCCCGCGTCCACGCAACGTCACGCACGCGGTGCGCATGGAACCGATTCGCGTCGGTCCACGATGGATTCCTTTGGAAAACCTCCACGAGGTGCACACCCTGTCCCATGGATGGATGCATCTCAACATGGTGACGAACACGAAAATGCAAGGTGCGAAGCCAAACCTATGCGAGGAATGCAAAGACCAACAAAAAGGGATGAACGTCTACTTGCCGAGTCGATGGTGACCGATGCGGTCTTGTACTTGTCTAAACCAACATGTTGTGCTAAAATAGGACGTGGGTCCGAGGTTTCCGAAGCACATGTCGGTGTCCTCGATTTTCTCCTTTGCCGGTGCGTGCGTCGTTGACCACGTTTCCCGATGACTATGGTGAGAGGGTCGCAAGCCCATCGCATCCTAGTTTGTTTTTCATATTCGTGCTTGAACAAGCTATTGAACTTGTTGCAATCTTGCTTTACAAGTTGGTGGACTATCGACCTAGTGACACCGAATTGCTTCTAACAAGAAATACTTAGCAAGGAGTAGACCCCCGGTTAAACTTGGAAGGGCGATAATGATCCTCGGGATCCCGGCTTTGGGACTCTCACAATCATCGAGCACTTGCTAATATGAA
This sequence comes from Picocystis salinarum, assembly GCA_038048775.1. Classification (NCBI taxonomy): domain Eukaryota; kingdom Viridiplantae; phylum Chlorophyta; class Picocystophyceae; order Picocystales; family Picocystaceae; genus Picocystis; species Picocystis salinarum. The sequence goes on along the minus strand of JBBULP010000399.1, from coordinate 1,081 downwards.
ATCACACATTTCGTACATGTGCTGACGCATTTGGACAGTGCATGATTGCGATGTAAAACATACTCGCATTTGAAGCAGATCCGTGCTTATGAATCCTAGGTCGAATGCCATGTAAAGTCTATGCGTGCATCCTTGGCAAAAGTAAGTTAAACGTTGTACAACATGCTTGAAACGAAACACTCTTCCGGTTGACACTCGAGATCTTGGCCTTGTTTCTAGCGAACAAGGCCGAGGTTCATCACAATCTCTTTCGTAAACTTCCGTATATCTTTGCACAAATGGTATGGAATTGTGCACGATCCAAGAAGGAAGGCATCTTGTAAGGTTCCGGAGACTTTGCAATAATCTATACAAGTCGTTTCGAATTCCACGTTTCGACATTGTAGAAGATCAAACGCACATGTTGACAACGCATGTGGGAAGCATTCAAATGACACAATTTTGGATGGGAAGATTTCGATGGAAGATATCTACTTCAATTCTGTTCTTCCACCTGCTATTAAAAGAATGACAACGTGTGCGTTCTCACATAAGGAAGTCTCTTTGTCGGGTTTGCCACATAGGTGAACACGTACAAGAAAGGATGTGGTCCAAGCATCCAATCCGAGCACGCGTTCCCACGTGAGAAAGGTTTCTACAACGCCATGAATTGTGCCGAGGATAGAGTTTGCATTTCTAGATGGATACATCGGCGCATGTGGAATGTTGTGTCTTTGCTTTGCACAACCCGACAACAACCATCGCAAGTCGGCGTGTGTGCTGTTTTCGCTCGTGGTTTGCATAGCGTCCCCCCGAACGCTCGTTTGCTTCGGTTCCAGCGCTCCGTCTCCTCATCGGCGGAGTGCACATGCACGTGCACCGTCCATTTTCTTTCTACTTCCGTTGGATACGGTGGATCGAAGATGCTGTTTTGAAAAGGGCGGTGAAGGGATGGATGACCGTGGCTTTCGAGTCTTCGTGTTAGAGGATGTGATCAGTATCCTCTTGTGGAACTGGGCTCAACTCGATAGGCACAGGGCAGTGTGGGTGGTGGAAGCAGATGCACGCACGGTCGCGATCCGTAGAGCGTGAGAGTGGCAGG
>JBBULP010000397.1:0-17236 GCA_038048775.1 Picocystis salinarum | reverse complement strand
ACTAATCGAGAGATTAGTCCGGGGGGCTGTCCGATGAACTGATCAGCAGTTGGGGTCTTGTGTCTAACTGCTAGTGGTACAAAGAAGAGCATGGCTTCAAAGGAGTCAGGCTTACCCGGCGTAACAGCTACCTTTGATGAAAATCGAAGCCGCTGTGGCACCTCGACAGTGATTAGCACGAGAGGACCGTTCCGTTCCCTACGTACAATCGACCAAAACATCATTCAATCGGACACAAGAAAGGTGGAAGCATGAGCTTCATGTTCAACAATGGAGCTTCGTTCAACCAACGTATCGAAAGGGGCAATACTTCACACGTGTAGAACTAATAGGAAGTGTTGCGGGAGCTTGCAATTTCGATTAAGATACAGGGGAGTGAGATATAAAGAATGTGGTGGTCATGTAAGGTACGTTCTACATTGTAAAAACGTTCAACCAAGATATCAGTGCTTTGGATACAAGCAATGTTCCAGCTTTGTCCCTTATGTTCTAGGAGCCATCACCATTTCATGAGACCATTGACATTGGGAATACCAGAAAGATAAAAGACTTCAACTTCAAAGTTGCATTTGCCACCCAATTCAATCAAGACATCCGCGACTGAGACACGAGTGGAGCTACGAGCATGATAGCATGCTTAATGATGCAATGAACTTCAACGCAAACATTGGTGGATTAGGTACACCGTGACGTGAAGAAATGAAATATATGTTCTACTTTGTATCTTCCTTCAATGAGGACGTTGACGGGTGGACACAGGCTGGTACTACTTATGGATGGAACTCAAAATCCACCACTCTAGGCAATCTTGCCAGGATTGGGTCTAATGCTTGGCACGGAGTTTCTACGTTGCTCCCACGCATGCAAATGAACATCGCCTTTTCGATGATGGTGCGAGTGGAAATTGACCGGCAAGCGAGCATGTGAGCCTTGGACTATGTCCGTAGCCCTTGTGTAACATCCAACGTACCGTTGGCGGGAAACAGACGCTTCCAACTTGAATCACACGTGTTGTTGAGGATTCCTTCCGCCCCATTCCACTCTTATCTTTTTCCACAACATTCGTTTCGTGTCCATCCGTCGGACATTCTAGTAAAATCAGTTGTTCCTCATGAGGTGTAGTGTTGGTGGACCTTGAAGCGAAGTGAGGTGCATGGAAGTTTGGAGCACGAGGGTGTGTTGATGACCATGGAATCGTGCGCATGCAGTGTTTTGATCCGAAGGACGGATCTTGCTCGTCCACCACGTTCTCACCATGCCAATTTGGCACGTTGGACGATCTCTTGTGATCCACCAACCTTGTCATCGACACGTCTTTTTCGCATCGTGCGGGACTTCTTCCATCCTTTCCTCGTGGGTGTGGAAATTCCACGCACGTGTTCGTGGATGGATGGACGTGGCGTTATGTTGTCCCAAGTGTGATGGATGGACGTGGCGTTATGTTGTCCCAAGTGTGATGGATGGACGTGGCGTTATGTTGTCCCAAGTGTGATGGATGGACGTGGCGTTATGTTGTCCCAAGTGTGATGGATGGACGTGGAATACCCCCCCTTGGTGGTGGTTCACCAAGACGTTCACAACGGAGCAACGTGGCTGGCACCGTGGACCAGCGGCCGCATCCGCGTCCGCCACGTGGCGATCGACGGACGCCCCGATCGTCCCACGTGGCTTCGTCCGATTGGTCCCCATGGCACCCGTCCCTCCGCCCCGGGGGGTGCACGTGCGGTTCGTCCTTCCCCTCCGCCCGCCACCTCACACCCACGTGGCGTTGTTGGGCAACCACGAGCACTTGGGCGGTTGGGATCCCACACGCGCCATCCCCATGGTGCGAGAGAAAGGAGACGTGTGGTGTGGGACGGTGGAACTGCCCAGGAGCGGCAACATGGCCTACAAATACGTGCTCATGGCAAAAGGAGACCAACAAGGACAGGTGGTACAATGGCAACCTGGGAACGACCTGGTGCTGGCCATGGAACAAGAGGTGGAACAAACCTGCCCTGAACATCGCAAGGAAGAATCCAACTGCCTGGAAGACATGACGCTGCAAGTCGTGGATGCGTGGGAACCATGCAGCAGAAGGACCGTGCCAACTTGGGATCCATATCAAAGAGCAATGGATGCGACCGACCAACGTTCCAACCAAGCACAGACGTCCAATAACAATGCAGATGAATGCCGAGCGAAAAAGGACGAGGCACAAAAAGATGCAGCTGCTCCAGGGGAGGCATCCAAAATGGAGGGACAAAAAGAAGAAGGCGCCAGCGCCGACCAAGAAGTGAGGAGGACACTGCTGGTGGATTGTGGGATGTGGCAGACTAGGTGTGCGGTTATAGAAGAAGGAAATCTTGTGCAATTGCTCGCTGAAAGAGAAGATCAAGAATCAATTGCGGTGGGGGATGTGCTTCTTGGTGTAGTGAAGAGCTACGTGCCAGTGATGAAAGCCTATCTTGTGGACATTGGCACTGAGAGGTTTGCACTCATGGATGTTGGACTCCACAAGGCCAAGAGGAACATGAGGGTAGTTCTGACTGAACAACAGCTCCAGTATAACGACGAAGACTCGTCAGTTGAAGAGACAGACGACGAAGAAGAGGAAGACATTGATGATGGGGAGGATCAGAATGGAGTCTATACCATGTCCTTCTCTGAAGAAGTCTTGAGCGGGTCTGAGGCCAACGACGTGGAATGTCTAGAGAACGAGCTCTCTGAAGATGATGATGCAGAAGAAGACATCCTGGATGACGATGACAACAGCTCCACTTCCGTGAGTCAGGAGGTTGGAGATCTTTTTGTGCCTGGAGATGCCTTGATTGTACAGGTGACGCGCATGCCTTCGGGTAGGAAAGGCCACAAAGTCACTGGTACAATCTCTCTGTCGGGGAAGCTGACAGTACTGACTCCACAGACGTTGCGTGTTGGCGTGTCAAGAAAAATAAAAGGCATTGAACGTAGTCGGTTGTCATATATTGCAACAGAGTACCAGCCGCCAAACTGCGGAGTCATCGTGAGGACTGAGGCAGAAGACCGTCTGGAGGAAGAGCTAAAGGAAGACATCAAATCCCTGTATGCAAGTTGGACCATGGTACTGCAAAAGGCCCAGTCAAGGTGCAATAATTCGAAACATGCCGTGAAGCCTAAACGACTGCTCAAGGGAGCGAGCCTGATAGAGACGGTAGTGAAGGACATGTTTGGGAGGAAAGTGGATGAGCTTGTCGTCAATTCCAAAGCGGAGTATATGGCCCTGAAAAGTGGACTTCAGACTGCTGGCTACGAGGAACTTTCTAGCCGTGTGCACCATTTCAAGAAAAAGAATGCCCTCTTGTTCGATGAATATGGCATTGGGGAGGAGACAGAGTTTCCGCTTTTCACTGCAGAGTGCTTACCCTTAGAAGGTGGGGGGAACATCATTATACAGGCCACAGATGCACTCACCACAGTTGATGTCAATGGCGGTAGAGCAGTTTTTAAGCAGGATCTTAAGTCAGAAGAGGCAGTTTTGGGCGTCAATATTGCTGCTGCAGGCAAGATAGGACATGAGCTCCGCCTCAGGGACATTGGAGGTATCATTGTGGTTGACTTCATAGACATGAAGATGAAGAAGCATAGGAAACAGGTGGAGGACGAAGTTATGAAATGGGCTGCTTTGGATGGTGCAGACTACAAAATTGGAAGTATCAGTGACTTTGGCCTACTTGAAATCACAAGAGCAAGAAGGATGCCCCATTTGAGCGCATATCACAACATGACCTGCAAGTGTCCCAGCTGCGAAGGGTCTCGGTACGTGCAGACGCCAATAGCTGCACTGCAGGCCATCGAGAGGGAGGTGAAGAGGTGGAAGATTTCTGCATCCAAAGAAAAGGAAGGACATAAAGACACAAATACCAATAGACCTCAACTCAAGTTGATTACTGGAGGAATGCTTGGTAAGTACCTACGGCTCCACAGGAGGCAGTTGAATCGATTGGAATCAAAAGAGAAGGTCCAGCTAAAGACTTCGATCGATCCATTCATGCAGGAGGGCTCGTTTAGAATTTTGGACAGCAGCAATCAAGCTCGCACGGCAGCCACTGGACAGCGTGCAGCTTCAAAGAGAAAATGAAGATTTCACGCACATGCACCCACAATCTGAAACCTGTTGAATTACATCACAGCGCACTGGATAAGACCATGCGGATTGCACTGCACAACGTTCCGATCCCGCACCAGGTGCCCAGCATTTTTGGCATTTCACTCTGTTCTCTCGCTGAACCCTGCAAGACTCGCACTTACATGCACGTACGCTGCAATGAATGTGTGCACCTTGAACCCTTGGTTTTCTGCCCGCATGCTTCCGCTTCCCATCCTGTCAGTCCCCGTGGCGTACCTAGCAGTAATGCGGGTAGCACCTTGTTGAGGTGAGGATGATATCAGGATGTCCGTTCAAAGCTCCATTTGCGGCCTCAATTCTCCGTGGTACATCTTGTCCAGGAGTGTTTTTGAGGATGGTCTACGCAGCAATCCTTTATTATTCCCAACACCCGTGCCCAAACAAACCGGACACACCAGTTTTCCTCTTCCGTAGCAATTGGGACATTCGGTGAATTCGTAGGCTCCATCGCTTCGTTTCCGTGAGAGTGCTCTCCACTTCCCAGTACCACCACACATGTCACACACCACCGACCCCGCTCCGTTGCAGTTCAGGCAGACGTCCTCTGGTTTCATTGCTTCCACGTTCTCTTCCATGGCCACGCTACGATCGGCACGGTTGCTAGCAGTAATCAATGCCACACAAGCAGCGCAGAGGCTTCTCCTTCCCAGGGTATCCTTTTCCTTCCCGCTTGGGCCTGACGTTGTCTTTGCCATCGCTTTGGACGTGTGTTTTTCCTGTGCACATGCTTTTGTGGACGGGACCACAGCTCTTTGGCTCGCCATGGCGGCGCTCGAAATGGCAAACGACGACGCAATTCGTCCTCGATGCTTGTCCTTGCAAACACGTCTGCAGGGTTTGTACCAGGACTTTTCGCTACCACCTGGCACCTTCTGTCCACTCACGTCGAGGAATGGAGCTGCCACCACGTGGTCCTTTGCGCTCTTCGACCTTTCGATCCACGGGATGCGTCGTGCAGATGCGCGTGCGCCTGCGACGACGTGATGCGGATGTGGTTCGTACGTCGACGAGCCGACGTCGTCGAGAAAACTCGTAGGAATCCGAATCGAGGGAGGGTTGAGGGGAACATTGATCCGATCGAAATCCAACGGGGCAAACCGAGATCCCAGATCGTCTCTGATCCGATATGTATCTCAGATGCTAGTGTCAATGATCCACGTTGATCCAACGGGTTGTGGGGGAACGTGTGTTCGTACGTGATCCTATCTTGGTGGAAGTTTGAGGGAGAGGTTGATCCGCAAGAGATCCAACGTTCGGGGAAGGGCACGGATTGGCCCGTCGTGAGCAAGTGGATGGGTTCCACGTGCACGCGAAGCTGGACGTGCGTGGTGCAGATGCACGAGACGCATCGCAATACTTGGAATGCCAGACGCGTCGACAGGTGTTTCCCATCCCACGTGCACGTCTGCAGCAGGGTTGGCAAGGAGAGTTCCAAATGCACGTTTTCCCCGTGGATGCACGCTGAGGTTGGTACGTCCCATGCCACCCAGGTGCACCTCCCGTTGGTTGCATGGATGCGTCGAAACCGTCAACAGGAGGGGAAAGCGGTCCTGGTGGAAGTGGAGCGTGGAAGGATTGGTTGCCTTGGCCATGGTGTCGATCCACGTCACCTGGATGGACGGACAGGAACCGTTCGGTCTCCATCCAGCTGGCAAAGGGTGGTTGGATGACGTGAGGCGAACCTGGGAGGGACGGGACGTCCACCTCAGCCATCCGGACGGTTGGACGCACCACAACCGTACAAACGACTGACGTGGCGGATGGGAGCGCCCCGGAGGACCTGGGAGGGGCGGGGTGCCTCTGCGCACTGGAGCAACGGTCGATGGAAACGAAAGAGGAAGGACAGCGAAGGATCGGGTGTCGCTCGATTGCGCAGAGGAAAACGGGGGAGAAACGGGCGACGATAAGGTCGTCTCCTCCACGCCACATGGAAGATCCAACGCGAAAGACCCCGGAATCGTCGGGTTTCGATCGGGGTTTTCATGCGATGTCTCGCGGAGGCCTAGGTCGGTGGGGCTTCGACGTTCTGATTGGTTCATCCATCGCGCCTCACGTGATCGAGGTTGGTTTCCTCGGGGGACCCGAGCACGGCTCTTTATTCCAATCACCGCAGAGGATTCCCGGAGATCACTTGTCGATCCTCTGCATGCTTTGTCCATTCGTGCGTCGGGTTTCCTCCCCCTCCCCTTCTGGGGAGAGACCGTCCTCATCCCCCGGGCCATCCTCTTCGCTCCACGTCCCTTTCCACCGGATTGCATCCCTCGTTTCTCGGACACGGACGTTTCCGTTTCGCCATGGCTCGAAAAGGCGCCTCTGGCCATGGCGGGCACCTTCTTCCTCGTCCCACGACGAAGCAAGCACACGTTGCAGTTGGCAGCACGAAGCACGACGTGCAAGACGCGACGTAGCGCAGATCTGCGAATGGAAGGTCGATGGAGGTGTTCGAAGGAAGGCCTGTGCGATGCAGCGGAAGAAACGGAACCCGTGCGTAGCGTGGTGCGTGGATTTCCCGAAGAGAAGCAGCTGGGAGAGAGGCTGGCCAAGCATCAACACGAACGAAAAGAGGGACGGAGTCCGTATCCAAAACAATCCTGCCTCACCGAAGGGATGATGCATCCCGTAGCAAGACGACAAAGGATGGAAGGAAACGGCGGCGATGGGACACGGAAAACCGTGGCAAGCCATCGAACCCCGTCGCCAGACTCCGTGCTGGCCGCCGTGTCTTCCAGCCAAGGATGGAGCTTGGAAGGAACGGATCCAACGGCGTCTGAAACGACGTCCACGAACCAACGCAAAGATGGACCCAAAGAATGCATGCCGTCCAGGAAAACGGATTCCATGCATCCAAGTTCCCGACACTCGTCCAAACCGGACGTCGTCTGTGAAGGAGCCAGGGCCGCGGCACTCCTCGCCATGCACGGAAGAGTTGCGCTGGAGCTCTCCCAAGCACGCGCCAGGGCACGAGTCGAAGCTGGGCATGCGGCCAATTTTACATACGTCGGTGTGGAAGGCAATGTATGCACCCCGCAGAAAGAAGGGAATGCCAATGCACTGCACATTGCAAAGAGCAACAATCCTTCCTGCACCCCAAGGTCTACCGGCGCCATGGAGAAAGATACCGAACTACAGGCTGGTGCCACCTTCTTTCGATACACCTGGATGCACCCTTCACGAGTTGTTTGCGTTGCAAGCTCTGCAATGGCAGCGTTGACATGCATCAACGCTGCAGTCAGGCTTGTTGGAAATAATGCACTGGCTAGGAATTAGTGAGAATGCAAGACTGGAACATCCCTCAACTTATTTAACACTACATGCACACGAAGCTGTTGGATGATGTACAAACACCCCTCCCGTTGATCCTGAGAAGGGTCACACGATGCTACCTCGGTAGCAATAACTTCACGTGGATCTGAAATTTGCATCTCTATTTGGAGGCGTGGATATAGACCCCTTGTTTACTTGACAAATCTGTTGTTCCATTGAGAAGCCTTTCTTTCGAGGCATCGGCACCTGGCACTGTTGCCAGAATTGTTTCTAGTGAAATCAATCTGTGAGCTTTTTGCAAAGGCAGTGTTTCTTGGCAACCTTGTGCACCCCATGGTCGAGCAGGTGCGATGGCAACGGCCGACTGTTGTGTAGGACAGGACCATGATCATCCCAGGTAGAACCTATGGCATGCAACTCCAGAGGCTCTCGTATCGCTGAAAATTGCGTAGTTGGACGGATCCACATCAGGCGGTTCATTTCCCAGCATCTTTCTCGACCGATCTACGCGTTTCATGCGCTGCAAAGCCTTCAGAGAGACCCAACTGTGGCGCTCGAAAAGCACCTGGCCATCAATGCCAGGGGAGCAGTTGCAGGATGCCCTCGTGCTCTTTGTGCATTTCCATTTCGACGCTCGGTAGGATCTTCCACCTTTTCCAAATGCATTCTCCACGTAGACCAAGCATTCAGTTGGAAGTGCTCGGTCTCAAGACGAGTACTTCACCGTCCAACGAGCACTCCGAACGCCACCAGTTTCCTGATCGGTTGCACACTCAAGTTGAAGCCTTGGATTCGTCAGTGGACGAACCGTCGTAGGTTGTGCTGCCAAGTGGCACGGCAGACCGGCCATGTTATCGGATCTCCTTTCGCTTCGGTCGTGGCGTGTGCGATCCATTCGCTTGTTCCACAACCTTCCAACCTCCATGCAGGAGGTGCACGATCATCTTTTCCTTTGGTTCGCACCTCCTCGTGCACGTCCATGCCAACCTTGGTCGTCCATGGGTCGTACTTGTGTGCACTCAGGATGGTTAACTCTGGTTATCTCGATTTGGAGAAGATACTCCCACCCCAGGTGGGTTCGAGTCTCTTGGAGGGACCGAAGGAATGGGGTCACCCCCTCGCAGGTAGAGTAGATGTAGCATGATGTGCATGGGACTGTAGCACTACCTACAGCTTGATATACTCTAGAGGAGTGTGGGAAGAGATGGGTAGAGAGAGAAGTGGGAACGCTTGTTGCCGTGTTGGACTCGTGAGATTGCGAGAGATTTGACGAGCATTGCCACTGGAACCGTGGGAACACTCGCCGTCCACCTTGGAACCAGGTTGTTGAACCCACCGGATCCCGAGTGGAACTGCACGACTCCATCTCGAATTGCTGGTGACCATCCACCATCTCTCTCTCATCCACACCCACGGACACGAACGCTTCGTGCGACCCACCTTCCTCCGTTCCCCTCCCTCGAGAAGAAACTCCCGGGGGTTTCTTCCCTGGTCCACTCCCCCTCCTCCCATCGGTTTCGCTCGTGCCATGTTTCCTAGCAGGGGTTGGATGGGAATCTTCGTCCCACGTGGCATCGTTCGTGGCCAACGACGTCGTCGTGCTGCGCTCCTTCGACGTCGAAGCGACGCACGAGACGATCGAGATCCTGGAAAAAAGGAAGCAAGGACGTGGTGGAACGAACAAGAAGCGAACGAGACGTGTGCTGGGAACCAGCGCAGAAGAGAAGGAACGAGGAGAAACGAAAGATTCCACGACACGTGGATGGGCCTTGCTCGTCGTCCAATCGTCTCTGCCGCCGCGTGAAGGAGTGAAACAACGAAGGAGAAGAAGAAAGGATGGGTTCCAAAGACGAAAACCGACGCGTGGCAGCCTTGCGGTTCCAAAATGCAGCCTTGCACCGCATGCAATCGCGTGCGAGAGGAATCCCCTTCCACATGCGTGCACCAGGTCTGCCACCCAGGAAACCAAGAACAGGATCGCAAGATTGGACCGACGATGGCGAACCCATCGTGCTTGGCATCTGCGCCATGGATAAGAAAGCGCGATCCAAACCTATGCAGTCCATCATACAACGCATGAACTCGTGGAACGACTTCGAAGTAGTCTACTTTGGAGACGAGACCCTGCTACGCAAGCCAGTGGAGGAATGGCCAATCTGCAACGCACTCGTGGCGTTTCATTCGGAAGGATTTCCATTGGAGAAGGCAGAAGCGTACGTCAAGCTTCGGAAACCGTTTTTGATCAACGATCTTCCCTCCCAACACATCCTACACGACAGGCGGAAAGTCTATGCGTTGCTCCAGGCATGCAACATTGATGTGGCGCCTCACGTCATCATGAATCGCACCAAGGACGGAGTAGATCTGAACGATTTCCAGGAGGAAGAAGACTTTGTGATGGTGGATGGAGAAAAAATTGTGAAGCCGTTCGTGGAAAAACCGGTGGATGGAGATGATCACAACATCTACATTTACTACCCGTATAGCATGGGTGGAGGCTGCAAGCGTCTGTTCCGTAAGCGAGCAGACCGAAGCGCTGACTTTTCCCCAGACATCAACCACGTGAGAAGGGATAAGTCGTACATTTACGAAGCATTTCTTCCTACCGGTGGCACAGATGTCAAAGTCTACACAGTGGGATCGAGTTACGCACACGCAGAAGCTAGGAAGTCTCCTACTGTGGATGGGCGAGTCCAAAGATCCAGCGATGGCAAGGAATTGAGGTACCCCGTGCTCTTGACACCTGAGGAGAAAGAAATTGCAAGGAAGATATCCATTGCCTTTGGACAAGCAGTCTGTGGTTTTGATCTCTTGAGATGCCAGGAAAAGTCGTATGTGTGCGATGTGAATGGTTGGAGTTTTGTGAAGAATAGCAAGAAGTACTATGATGATACCTCCGATCTGCTTCGCACCCTCATACTCTCAGAGCTTTCTCCTTCTAGGTTGAGAAGGCAATTGCACAACGTTCCATCAGGCAAGTCAGGGGATTATGATGAAGCCCTGTCGTTGACTCGGTCAGCGAGTTCCCTAAGCCTTCAAGATCAGGAGGTGGACGGTTCATCGGCAGATGAGCTCCGATGTGTCCTAGCAGTGATTCGACATGGTGATCGAACACCAAAACAAAAGCTCAAAGTGAAGGTGAGCCAACCTGAACTTCTGGAACTGCAATCAAAGTACATGGACTCCAAGGGGAAGCAAGCAAAACTGAAAACCCCCAATCAGTTGGAAGAACTTCTCGAGGCTGTAACAGAGATCCTAGCGCGGGCTGAGTACAGCGGCTTTGTTGGCACTCCCCCCATACACAAGTATCTTGATTCTTCGACGTCAGAAGACGAACAGGAATATGTCGAGGAAAAGCTTGAAACTTTGAACAAGTTCAGTGTTATAAAAGCGGTTCTGGAGCGATCTACGACAGGAGGGGTCGGTGGTAGATTTAGCGGGGTTAATAGAAAAGCACAATTCAAGCCACTGCAGACATCTACTGTCGACGGGCAGGAAAAAGTGACGTTGTCTCTCTTGATTCTTAAATGGGGTGGGGTACTAACTCATGCTGGGAGGGAACAGGCAGAAAATTTGGGAAAGGACTTTCGAATCAACATGTATCCTAGTGACGGGTATGAGGAGGGCAGAGGCTTACTGCGACTTCACAGCACCTATCGACACGATTTGAAGATCTACTCTTCTGACGAAGGCCGAGTGCAGATGTCAGCTGCAGCATTTTGTAAGGGACTGCTGGATCTAGAGGGGTCTTCACTTGCCCCAATCATTGCTGCAATGGTTAAGAAGGACACACCCATGCTTGATGCTTTTGGAAAAGGTGCTTCTGACTATATCCAGCATGCGAAAGAGTGCATACATGATGCCATGATAAGTGAAGAGAACTGCGTTCTACTGTCGTCGTCCTCATTGCATGAAGCAGCAGCGCGTGAGAACACAACCATTCCTGATCGGCCGCCACCTGCAATGCGGGTTGATTTGCACAGAGAAGCTGTCGACGAAGACGACATTCCCAGGATGACCAGCTGCATTCCTACTGGCTTTGGCAATGACACTTGGGACGGTCAGCGCCTGGAGAAAGACAAATCAACGCTCCAATTTTCGGAAAGCCAGGAAATGCTTGCAGGCGGCATGCACGACATGCCAGAACGCCCGATCGAACTTTTACAAATGTTGAAAGGTCACATGGCAACTCTTGTGAAACAGCTCGAAAAGAAGTTCGAACACGAAGCGATGACAGAGGGTGCGGATGGTCACTTTCAAGATTGGGTTCGGGGGACAATGACGGGTGTTGTCCAGCACAGTACAGAGGGGCCGTGTAACAATGAAGGGTATATGCTCATGTATGACCGATGGAAGAAATTGCAATCGGATTTCTACCACACCAGGAAAAATGCTTTCAATATTTCCAAGATAGCAGATATCTATGATATGATTAAGTATGATGCAATCCACAACGGAGACTTGGACTTGCAAGGAATGGAGGAGATCTACACAGTGGGCAAAGCAGCCGCTGACCTTGTCATTCCTAACGAGTATGGTGTGGGGGTTTCCGGTAAAATGGCGATAGGTAGCAATATATGCTCAAGTCTTCTAAACAAACTCCTGACTGACCTCAGCAAGACTAGGGAGGAGAGCTTCACTGCAGCCGGCTTCAGTATGAACGAGGTCGACGAGTCTGCGAATCAGGCAGAAGAAACGTTAGATGAAGAGGAAGATATCAATGAAGGTGAGGAAGAGCTTGATGACCATGAGATCGATGATGGGATGAGGACTCGCTTGGATCCAAGATTCGCATCGGAGATCAATACGCCAGAAAGAAGAGTCAAAACGCGCTTGTATTTTACGAGTGAAAGCCATGTACATTCGCTATTGAATATGCTCATCTACTGTGACTTTGGCATGGAAGAAGATGCAGAAGCTTTGCCCGTGTCCAAAGAGGCTAGGCGTGAGCTTGCCCTGATCAACGAACTAGACTATTTGACGCAGATCGTGTTCCGCTTGTTCGAGAGGAAGGATGTTTCGTTGGAGGATCCCAAGCGCTTCTACATCGAGGTGCTTTTCAGCCCAGGAGCATCCTACAATCCACTTGAAGTTGTTCCATTGAACCGCAATCACTGTTTGCCGATCAGGCCCTGTATTCCACTGCACTTGAACACGGAGGTGGAAGGAACCTTGACAATCGAGATGCTGGAGCAGCTCCTCCGTCCTCACATCCAGAACTCCAAGGACAGGAGCAAAGGCAGCGTGTCCAGGAACGTCAGCGCGTGCCCTCTGTCTCCGTAGCACGTTTGTTCTTTTAGGTGTCATTTTGCATCGCAGAGAGCCCATTTGTTTTGCTGCCATTTTTGAGGGTGTGGGCATGCGCTTCTGACATTTGGGCCGTAATGACCACGAAGTTGGCCAGTGCACAGCACGCCTTTGCCCTCCACAACCGCATCGACTGTTTGGTGCATGGACCGTGCCTTGGGTGCGCGTGGTTCATTGATTGCTTCTCCTTCCCCTGTACACGTTCCCTTCCTTTTACAATCGAACGCCATGCATCTTTTCTTTGTTCGGTTGAAGTGCATCCCATGGTTCACTTGTACCACAATCCTTCATGTCTCCTGGCATCCGAGACCCCCCATCCGAACCGAATCGAATCTACCGCCCCTGTGGCACGCAGCATGAGCAAAGCACGGTCGCAGCACGTGTCGAGCACGCCATTTCTCTGCGATCGGACGAGGAGTGCTGCACGATTCGTCGATCGAAGCGGAGACGTGCTCGAAAGACGCGAAGCACGTCCTGTTGGATCGAACGGCTCCGTTTGCAAGCGAGACTTCGTGCATCCATGGACGGTTGGGAACCGGAATCTTGCCTGGTGGACGTGCTCGAGACCGTCTCGCAACGAGAAGTGGCATGGCGCATCGCCAGAGCTGCACAAGTGGCGTCGAAAGCCGTCCTGGACGGAAAACAACCGCCTCCTCTCGTGTACATCAAACCGTGCGATGTGCAAGGAGGATTCGCGCACGTGGAGATCCGGTATGGAAATCGAAATCAACGTGCAAGCTACGTGCAGGTGTGGAGCGTACTCGCCGTCCTGGCAAACCTGTGCGTCAAAGAAGAAACGTGCACGCTGCGAGGACTGTACTATCGTGCCAAAGCGAGCTTCCCTCGATCGGCACGCACCTACGAAGGCGTCTCGGCAGCCGTGCAAGTGGTCGTGGGACTCCTGCAAGTTCCTAGGCCTTGCTTGGGCGTGGTGACCGCCAGCAAAGGTGAGTTCTTTGGAAACGTCCGCGTTCGCACCACCGATGATGCAACCGGAAGCATGGGAAGGAGCAGCAGCAAGGATGGATGGATAGACTGCAGGCATTGTGTGGTACCAATCCCAGGAGATGTGCGTCAAGTGGAAACGTGGCAACTGGAAACCGACGCCCAACTGGTGCTGGTTGTGGAAAAAGAAGCCATCCTGCATCGCCTGTATCGAGAAGGGATACATCAAAAAGTACCTGTGGTTGTCCTTACCGCCAAAGGCATGCCAGACCTGGCTTCCAGATCTTTCCTTTGCAAACTTCACCTGGAGGCTTCATTGCCAGTGGCTGCAGTGGTGGATTGGAATCCAAGTGGAGTGATCATCCTACACACTTACGCTCAAGGTGGTCTGCACCGTGCAGCCATGCTTGAAGCCAGCCGCTATGCTGTGCCAGAATTGCTCTGGTTGGGAATTCGGCGTGAGCACATCCAAACTGAGGAGCTCGAATGCTTTGGACAGCCACACAGTGCGAAGGATAAGAGTCTCATGAACAGCATGCTGCATTCAGGCTGCTTGGACTCACGCCCTGGATGGAAAAAGGAAGTGATAGACATGCAGTCCACTGGGAAAAAAGTGGACATTGAGGCACTCATCGATGGAGGAGGGGAGACTGCGCTGGCGGACCTTCTTGCCCTGCACATCATGCAGGAACGTTTCGCCTGAACCAACTAACTTGGGTTCAAAAATATATCCATTATTTTCCCAGGCCAAGCCTGCAAATGCACTTGGTCTGAGTCTGCAACCCTACAGCCTCTGCCCAAAGATAGGCTCCGCAAGGATAGCAAAAGCTATGTTATGCAAGCAGCATGGTATTGCTCATTTTCGGAGCAAGATAAGATGTTCAGGCAAACTCCAAAACTTTGATGATCCCTGATGAATTAGCAGCCAAGAGACCGCTCCCTGAGTTTTGGAACGCAAGGCTACTGACGAACTGCCCGCGATCATCAAGTTCGTCCCTGCCAGTGAGGGGGTTAACACTGTGAAACTTGTAAGAAGCCATGGGTGAACTGAAGTTCCTGTGGTATGCCACCACTGAATTGTCCTCGCTTCCACTTGCAATAAACCCTTCGGGGTGAACAGAGAGCCCCACGAAGTTTTTCTCATTCATATGACCGTGATATGTCTGGACAGCTGGTGAGGTGCCACCATCTGAACAGGCACTCTTCAGGTCCCAGCGCTTCAACGTGTTATCAGTGGATGATGTGACTAGCGAGTCTGAGCCCAAGAAACGAACATAAGCAATGCTATTCTTATGCCCACTCAGCACTGCCAATGGAGAGGAAAGGTTCCTTGCATCAAACAGGTATGCCTTATGGTCTGTAGTTCCTGCAGCAAATAGGTTTGAATCTGTCGGACAAAATTGGACGCTGCAAATGTTTGTGTTGCAATCCACCTTACCCACACTACGCTGCTGGCAAAACGACCACAGCCGGATGGATCCATCATCCGATCCAGACAAAAGGCGGGTAGGGTCTGACGGCGATAAGTCCACGCTCCAAACCCTCGATGTATGCTCGTTGTACTCGGTGACTGGCGAAAGCGAGCAGGCATCCCACAAGCACACCGAGCCAGCACAATCTGCACTGGCAATGTGCGCCTTGATGTACGAGCTCCATGCCAGTGAGTTCAGTTTTGAGCTGCAAGCAATATCTGCTACAGGAAGGTGGCCCTCCATACCTTCAGCGACAACCGACCTGTACTCAAAAATCTTGATTTTTTTGCAAACCCCAGTTGCTGCAAAGAACTCATCATCTCGGTCAAAACACATGGAGCATATCATCTCCATGTTATTCAAAAGGTCCACCTGTTTCAGAGTAGCTTTGCAATCCATTCTGTTGTGTGATACAAACTTTGACATGTCCATTGCAATATCCCCAAGCATGCCGGCAGTGACTGGATTTTCAACGTCACCATCTTTCTTGGCATTTCTATGGTCAAACCAAAAGTGATCGAGTTCCTCGAAACTCCGCTTGATCTTATTGACAGATGGGGTCACAGGGTGCTCATGGATGTTTGTGTCCCCCTTGTGTCGTTTATGTACATGAATTTCAGATGGCATCTTCTTGGCGTCTAGCGAAGCCTTAATGGTAGCAATGTCTCTCTCCAAGCTACGGAGTTCTCCTTCAACCTTGCCAGCATTTGCTCGCTGCTGAAACCAAACTGACTGAAGGAACAGCCTTGTTTGTGAATCATACAAATCTTGCCAATCTGCTTCATTATCATGCATGATCCCTTCAAGACCTTTGAAGGCCCCTTCAATGGCATCACACTCCATCAGATCTTGGATTGTGGGCCTTGATTGCATCTCTACTTGAGTCATCCAAGTGCACAGTTCGGCAATGCTTGGAAAGCACTGGGTGAACTGGGTTGGAAAACTTCCTTTTCTCACTGACGCCAGCACCTGCAGCCGCTCACTTTCTCTGTCGAAAGGGTGAAAGAGCTCAAACAGGACCATCCCCAGTACAAATATATCGCTTTCCTTTGTCATGACACCTTTCTCCAGAGTTTCTGGTGCAGCATACACCTCCGTGCATTTTTCCGCGTCAGCAATGCACTCAGAGTTTCCCATGTGCATCGTGACATGAATGTCACCTGTCGGTTGCAGCTTTGCCGTAGTGATGCTTGCCACGCCCATGCTTGACCCTTTCTTATGGCGCTCGGCCACTTCGATCATGAGATTTTGGAACACATGGAGACACTCCAGTGCCTTGGCTTGTCTTCCTGGCCGTTGCAAGTACTCCTTGAGGGTATCTTTCCGCGCTTCTCTTTGCTTCTCTTCCCCCTCTTCCCCATCGATGATGGGATTCCCGGCCGTTCTTTTATCTGGCGCGCTTAAGCTCCCACTGTTTGGGCTTGCTTTTCGATGCATTTGCTGTGGCACACTCATGAGCAGGTGTCTGGCATCGTTTTCTACGTTCCCATCTTCGTGGAGGCTAGGCACAGTCTGTGCCTGGGTTTTCCGCCTCCAGACGTGTTGCCAGATGTGTTGCACTTCTTTCTTCTTGATGGGTTTCAGCAGGTAATCTTCTGCACCGCCACGTATGCACTCGAACACGGTTTCTGCTTGTTCGTGTGCGGACATCATCACCACCGGCAGGTTCCTCAAGGCTTCGTGCGCTCTCACGAACCTCAGCAGTGCGATTCCGTCCACTTCCGGCATCATGACGTCGGTGAGCAGCAGGTGGAACCTGTCTTGTTCCCTACCATGCAAGCTCCCTTTCAACACGTGCATGGCTTCCAATCCATCGCTCACTTCAGTCACCCGATACGCGCAGTTCCGCAGCACTCTCGCCACCGTGGCACGCGAGATCCCTTCGTCGTCCACCAGCAGCACGTGGATGTCCGACGGCGTCGGCGCGGACGCCATCGTTCGTCCAAGACAGAGCGCAGCACGCGCAGCACGTGCGTGCTTTGGTCGTGACGTTCTGCATCGATCCATGCAAGACACGTGAGGTTCAGTGAAACAAACGAGGTGAACGGGGGTGGGGATCGAGACACCCCGGAGGGGGGAGAGGAGAGGAGGGGGGTCGAAA
>JBBULP010000396.1:0-11079 GCA_038048775.1 Picocystis salinarum | reverse complement strand
CTCTGGTTCTCCGCACCTCCCAACTCGACGTGAAAGCTCCGCCACACGCAACGTGCCAGTGGTTCCGGCTGTTGAACGACTCACTGTCGTCTCACAGCCTAGAGGAACCAACCAACCACAACAATGTGAGTTCTTAGCCGATATTCGTTGCACAATGGATGGCACGTAATGGTTTCAAAGCACTAAGTACGAACAAGAAGGGGGAACATCTCCTACCATCATTGTTGGATTCATTGGACTTTTTAAGAAAAAGGACTCGAGATCGTGCATGCCTCTAGTGCAATGTCTTGGAGGATTGACCGAGGTGTCCAACTTTTGATGGTGGCTTGTAGATGCATGCAACCAAATCTCCAATTCATCACATGCATTTCGTGAATCCTTCACAGAACTTGAAACATGCGACACACTCGTACAATTCAACTACCTGACGCCGCATTGATGTGATAGAAATGCTCGGATGGCGTTTTGAATGGAGACCAAAACCCCAACAAATAATTATGCGCTCGAGCACCACATCACCAATGAACTTTAAAACAACTCATCTGCTTCGACCACCCGAATCCTTTCGCGTAAAAGTGTTTCACGAAATCTTATCTTTGGAAATGCAAATTGAAAGGGATGTTCAATTTGCACGTCCATGCCTTCCGATGTGTGAGTGGTGCTCCTCCAACCCACCTCCTTTGATGCATTGGACGAATCGAGACGGTGCGTCCTGCCCACACCTCACGGAGACGGTCCGATTGCATCGTTGTTGACACGCTCTACCGCTACACGAAGGTGACTTCGACGTCCATGCGTCCATGCACTCCTCTCCAACTCCATGTGGCTAGCTCGTTGGTCTTGTTTGCAAATGCACCGCTCCATTCCATCGGAAGGAATTCCCCGGTTGATTGGGAGTGGTTTCGGGTTCGATCGGAGTTTTTTTCCCAATCGAACCGGACGTGGTTCGGGTCGCTTGAACCGTCTCGTGACAGTTCGTCCAGGTTCGTGATGGAAGCTCGTGCTGCGTGGGAGCGCGAACACGAAGAAGAGGTGCTCGAGGCGCTTCTGCGGTTCCAAAACCTGGGATTGGTGCCTCCTTCGTCGGACGTGGACGTGCAGGTGTCGTGGAGAAACGTGTGCGTCGATGGTCGTGGGTGTGCAGCTGCCGTGCTGGACTTGGGAGCCCAGCAGGACGAACGTCGCACGGTCCTGCTGGTGAAGGGAAACGAAAGCGTGCTGCAATGCATCAAAGAGCACTTCCTGATCGAAAAGGGAATCGAGATCTTTGGATGTGTGTACGCGGATCAAACCTACGAAGAAAAGGACAGATCGCGGTCCTTTGTACTTCTGAAAGTGACAAGGCTGGTAGAGGGCAATGCATTGCCAGTGCTTTTCACCTTCGACTTTGTTGGTATGGAGGAAGTCACGAAAACTGAATTACGGGAGGCTGTCGTCGAGCTAGTCAAAGATTTGATGACAAAACTTAAGGTCAGGAACATGTGCCGGTTGGCAAGCTTCACTGAAGAGCACACGCTCCGATTGATCCCTGAGCTTGCACGTTCCTTTTCAACTATACTATCGTTGTTCCCACCTGAAGATGTCGACAAAGGGATCTTCCTCGAAAGATGCAACCACATTGAGGGTGAGATCTCAGACCAGCTTGCTACAGCTGTGATGAGAAGGTTCATATCCTTGATTCCCAACGGGGCTCATGGAAGTGATGAAGAATCCCTCACAACGCACAGAGAATAATGCACAACCTTCATGGGATTGACGCACATCCTTGCAACAGGAAATTCAACTGTTTTGCTGAACCTTACATATTCTGTTTATTTCAACACTGATGCAACACCAGCGCAGAACTATGACACAACCTTGCAGCATCCAAGATGAATCACGTGGTGCCACAACACCACAAGCATGGACTACCCCCTCTCAGAACAACAAATGCCCAGAGCAGTGAAACCTAGAAGGCATAGACTTGTGGGTTATTGAATTACTACAGGTATGCTTCCCACATGAAAGCTACCATGTTAAGTCACGTAGTCCATAGCCTTTTTACTTGCATCACTCAGCTGATTGCCCTGCTTGCCTATCTGGCTTCCGACGCTTCGCCCTAGGAGTTTCATCTGCTATCGTGCCCGGACTTCCTGACGTGCTTGCTGGAGCTTCTGCTTCCACCAGAGTGCCGTACTGGTTGTCTTCAGTAGGTTCCGCACCAACCACCACATCTGTAGCCCCAGCCTGATCATTAGTAGGAAGGGTTTCTTCACCAATCAAGCCCTCTTGAACGGGGCTCAAGCTACCATCCAGCGATTGCCAATCTTGTGCTGGTTCAGTACCACGTACTGGCTCAGGAAGGCTAGATATGGTTGGTTCTCTAACACCTGCTGCTTCTGGGCGATCCTGTGGTGCCTCACTCACACGTGTTCCCCGTCGCTGCTGTCCCCTTCTTCCTCGCTGGACTGCCCTCTGCTGAGGAGGGTCTGGAATTTGAACAGTGCGAGGTGTACGAGTAGGGGTATCCACCCTCCCGAGGGTCAAGTTGCTCAGCGAGTTTAAGTTTGATTGACTGACCGGAAGTACCACCCGCGGTTGACGACCTGATTCATGAAGGTAGAGTGGTGGGTACCTCTCCAGCTCATTAGCTCCAACTCTTACTGCTGAACTGCTTCTTGCAAGTTCTAGCAGCAGCGAACCAACGGAATGCAAAATGGATGCAATCTGCAGGATCTCCCCACGTGAATGTGCCGCTGGGGTATGCAAGTCACCAGTCTGCTGTGATGGTTGACCGCTTAATCCTACAATTGCATGATCGATTGCAGGGATTGTTCCAGATGCTAGGGCATTCCGCGCAGACCTCAGCAAGCCTACCATTTCAGCCACAGGTGGAGGATTGGTCGGTTGATCCTCTGTAAACGCCTGTGGCGCACTCCTGAAGTTATCGCTCATTTCCGTGAGGTTTGGCAACATATCATGGACCGGAGGATTGGGCACAGGCATCTCAATCCTTGTGTAAGGCCCGTGACTCTGAGATTGCTGGCTTCGGAAGCAATTCGCACACAAATCGTAGTCCGGTTCGGATAGGCTTTTGTAGCGCGGTCCCGAAATAGGTGACATCCTACAACCATCGCACGCAACCCCAGCATGGAGAACAGACATAAATCTGTTGTTTTCCTCTTCGCTTCGATGCGAGTTCAGCCCTTCCTCTTGCGTGCTTTCATCTGTTGGCATCACGACGGTTGGCCCAGTGACATATCGTTCCGTCACTTGTTCCAACATGCTGAGAAAGGTGCGCATTGATCTCATTGCATCTCCTGAAGTGGACTCTTGCTGGTTTCCACCACCTTCTGACATAGGAATGTTGATATCCACTCGCGTAAGCGAGTTTTGGGCCAACGTGTCCATCGCCCCTCCAGCGTTTGGATGCAAAACAACACTGGCCCCAGACATGTTGAGTCCCATTCCGTTGAAGATGCTCTGCAGTAAATTTCCAAGGTTGGGCATGCCGCTGTCTGGGAAGAGTTGTGTTCCACCTTGGGTATCTTGGCTGTTGGCCCCATTTCTGCCTGGCGTGGTTTCTTCGCGTGGTTCTTCGGTTCCAGTTTCCGTACGTCTCGCCTCAACATGTACCTTTTCCACCATGTGTAGAGTGTGATCATCGCCGACCTGGCACTCCAGGAGCGTCTTGTCGTCCCCAAGCACGCGTCCACGATAGATCACACGCTGTTTGTCGGCTGGCACGGACCCTTGGGCTTCGAGTGCGGCTTTCACATGGGCCACGGTGGCGTTTTCCGCAAGCTTCACCTCGTACGTGTAATTTCCCTTCCCTTCGGTCGATTTCACGCGCAGATGCAGCGGCGAAGACGTCGCCATGTCGTCCTGCGTCTCGCGCCTTTTCTCTTGGAAAACACGAAGCATGTGGTGGCATCCTTCTCCCTCGCGTGTTTACGAAAGTTAATCCCCTCTGTTCCTCATACGAACCGCGGAGTTTAGGGTCCTGTTTCGGGACCGCGGACACAGGCGGGGAGGCGTGACATCTCACGACACAGTCCCGGTGGGATCGGCGTTGAAAGGGGAAAATAGGCCCGATAGATGGGAAACGAATCCCCAATGAAACCTCGTGGAAAGGAAGGTTGCAGCATGGCCAAAAGAGTGGGCGAACCACCCATGGAGATCAGTCCAACGATGTTGTGGCGCGGGTTTCCACGCCACGCACGAGCTGTGGACGGCAGAAGGAGGCCAGCAACATCGCCGTTCGTTTGCCGGATGATTGAAAGTGCTCACACTTGCAATCGATACCGCAAACTCATGGTCGAATTGGTGGATGGCGTGAAGCATTTCCCAGTGTCACACCTTCCGTCGCATCTCCGAGACGGACTTTGTGCTCTTCGACATCAATGATCCTTTCTTGGAACTCTCATATATGTTCTTTTTGCTCCGTCTTTTTTCTCGCGACTAACGTTGGTACGCAGCGGTCTACTCCCTATGCTTGGGTACGAATATAGCAAGATTTCCATGGACAAGGTCGCTCAATCGAGGAATGCTTCTCTCGTTCCATCGAAACGTGTTGCGGCAAACGTCCACTACACTATTCATACGATATACGCTTCCTCTTTTACGAGATCCTGTCGCAATTGCAAACCCGGTTCCATGCCTACTCGCCTCCACTCGCACGTGTGCGTTAAAACCATGACACAAGTAGTGATAGTTTTTCCTTGTTCAATCGGTGAAATACATTGAGCGAGGATATTGAACATGTTGAATACTCGAAGTAAGAGTCCTTTGTCTGACACAATGCAAAGAAAGCTCCTCGAGTTGCCCAATCACAAACTTCCTCACAACAAGCGTTCAATCAAGTTTGGCTTCTCTTAACCGAAAGTTGAAAAATTCCGAACAAGTTAGGATTGCACTCGGTACCGTCCTTTCCGGGCATTCGCCAATCTTCTTGGCCCTCGTCTTATGTTTTGCAACCGGGCTCCAATCAACAATCCTTCCAAGGGTATCATCACCATACAACCAAAGGCGTATGAAGGTGGAAGATGTCTTTTTGGTGACTTTAACGCGCGTCATGTTTGCGTCGAAGTTTTCCCTTTCGCAAAACTTGTTGGCTAGTGAAATGAGGCGTTGCACTCGTTTCTTTCACCATTCACAATGTTCCCTTCTTTGGCAAGTGTTTTATACATTGTTTGCTTTCTCGGAATGGGAGGCACGGAACCGATGGGGTTCATCGGCGCGTCATGGTGTCATGTTTTTGCTGCCCTCGGCATTGGGCTTATCTTAGATTGCAGGCTACGTTTGTCACTGTGCTTGCCAAGTCTTTCAATTGTGGAATCCTCTAGATCTTTACGAGGCCCGATGTGCCAAAAACCACCGCACATGCACCCATCTCCATCTCACCGTCGTACCGAACGAATCTTTCGACTTTATGGCGACGCCTTCGAGCTACTCCATCGAGCATTCGTTGTTCTCTTGGCATGCGTCTCTCTTCCACGGTGGTAATTGTTCGTCCGTTGGATGTCTTGTCCCCATACCTCGGTGGCCACCTGGGAGTATTTTCTCCGATTTGGGATGACGAGGGTGCACTTCTTCCGATGGCTTCGTGCCGTCTTCTCTTCGGTTTGATTGGACAGTCCCGACCTCGATTGGAGACGCTTGACTGGACAGACCCGAAGTCACTCGGGTTCGAACCCACCGCCGCCACGTCATCCCAACGTGCTGCGCCGCGCCATGCGTCTCCACCACGCCATGCCGCACAAAGCGGCGCGTTCGTGCGTTCCGAAGCGTGCTTTGGCGTGCGAAAGACGTCCTGAAGTGCACGTGTCCGTGTACAGGAGGCCCGAGGCCCGCTGCCAAGCCATGCATGGGGACGAAGGTGTGAACGAACAGTACGACGAGTTCCAGCGATTGATCGGAAAGGTGCAAAGCACGCGCAAAAACACTCCGAAAGAGAGCAAGGGAAGAGACGAGAAGAAATCGGACAGAGGCAATGCGAGAAAAGACAGCAAGGAAGCTTACGAAGAATTTGAAGCCCTCTTGCAAGGGAAGCGTGGACTCGGACCACTCTCGCGTGTCAACCAAGAACCGACGAGAGACCTCACCGCTGCGGTGCGACCTGCTGGGAAAGCTTTTGCCAATGCATCGTCGAAATCGGATAGCAAGAATTCGAGGAATCCGGTCGAGGTTGAACCGACACCGGAACTCCATGGTAGACCTCAGAAGCAGAATCCACCGGAAGCAGCAGGAGAGGAACAACCAGAGCCTACCATTGAAGCGAACTCCATCGCACGCCCTCAGCATGCTGGAAGTCAAGAGAAATCAGTTGAAAACAAGGAAACAGGTACCAATGGAGAACCTGACGGGAGGATTCCGCAACTGGCCCCACCCACGCGTGTTGTGCAAGGAGAAAGCACCCAAGATGAACTGCAGGCACCAGACACTGCAGAAAAGCCATCTGTTGACAAGCTGGACCTTGCATTTGAGATGGAGCAAGCATACAAGCTTGCCGAAAGTTTTCTGGAATCGAAAGAGAAAATCCATGGGAAGGTATACGGTGTAAATGCAGGGGGGGTGTTGGTGAGGCTGGGGGCTGCACCAGCTTTTATCCCATACTCCAAGCTATCGAAAGAGCATGCCAGAAGGGTTAAAGAGGAAGATGCTGCATTAGAAAGGAGCATGGTTGAAGGGAAGGAACCAGCAGAGGTAGATGCAGCCACAAAACAGAGGAGGAAGGAGGCGCTAGCCGTCCTCATTGGCTCGGAGGTGCACGCAGCAGTCATACTTGTAGATAGAGAGAAGAGAAAGATTGTTCTGTCAGAGCGCGAGCAGCGAGTTCCGCCTGCAGTCAACAAGGAAAAAATAATGCAGAAGCTAGTGGTAGGAGAGCTTGTAGAGGCTACTGTGACGAATCTAGTAGAGTACGGAGCTTTCATGGAGCTTCAAGGCACAACTGCCTTCACTCACGTCAATGAAATCTCCTGGGAGAAAATCTCTCATCCAGGGGAGGCCCTTTCTGTTGGGGATAAAGTTGTTGCCCAGGTGCTCAACCTTGATTTTGAGAGGATGAGGATATACTTGTCTATTAGGCGTACCATTCCGGATCCCCTGGAGCAAACGCTTCAGCAGCTTGCCGCGGACAGCGAGGTTGCCATTGATTCTAGTCAGATTGGGGAAGACTCGATGATACCGGAACTTAGTGCTGTCATTACGAAGCTGAAGAATTATCGAGACGTTGAGGACATCCTCGTAGGTAGAAAGATCCATGGCCCAGCATTTTCTCCGGATTTTCAGCTGTTCATGGCTGCAGAGGGTATGAAGAATGGGCACAAGTTGGTAGCAAGGTTTGAAAATGACGTGCAAGAGGTGATTGTGAAGACTTCCATGAGCAAGGACAGTATGGTAAGTGTGGTCAGGGATGTAATTGAATGAGCAACGCCAGGCTTCTGTTGTTACAATACCCTTATTCTTGCAACTTTGGTGGTCAGGCACCTGTGTTAACAGGGAGCTTGGATGGGAAGGGCTGTTGAAGATAGGAGGATACTTCTCCCTTGTGAACGGCAGCGTCCAGGACCCAGTACTCTTTCTCCATTGCTTCGTATGCAATGTCTTTCAGTTGCTCTTGTGCTTGTTCTTTGTCCTCTGAGGCGTGGCTAGCAATTGTTTGCAAGTCTAGTTCTTCCGCTAGTGAAATGGCCACACCATGAAATTTGCAGACCCTCTGTTCTCCTATTTGTTTCTCAATACTCTTGGGCGGTGGCATAATATCATGAGAGAGCATTGCCAGCGGGAACATGTGAAGCTTAGGCTTGGCAGATGTCCCAAGCTTCCTCATGAGCTCAACCGCAGATGGGTCCCATGGTGCGGGGAAGAAGACATCGTCTGCATTGGGTCGGTCCCTTCCTCCCGCTGGCGCTACCCAGATCAGATTACCACCTCTGGCCAGCATTTTTGCCATTTCAAGAACGGTCCTTCTGTTCTGCCTTATCTTTGCATCCTTCAATTCTGGGATATCCTCCAAACGCTTTTTAGAATGCACGCACAGCAAGTTCCTCCCCATGGAGAACGGTTTGCACATTGGGTCACCAACCACACGATCTCCTGCAACGTAAATAACGTCGGTTGCTAACTTCGGATAGATTTCCTCCAGCAAAAGTGCAAACACGGCCGGGTCTGCTTCCGTTTGATGATTCGCAACCAGGACAACATTGTCTCCAGCTTCTACATACTTGGCCACATCAGCCCATCGCTCAAGGTGCCCCACGTAGGATTGCTCAAAGTTGATCAGATTTCCAGTGTACTGTTGTCCAAAGTCGTAGTAGTCGAAGGGTTCAAGCATCCTTTGGTGGAAGGATGGAAAGCTGTAGGGCTCTTCGAATTGCAACAGCACACGGTCGACCACCGTGGCGATCATTTTCGTGGCGACCGTTTCGGCATCTTCCACCCCACTGGAGATCACAGCATCGCTATAACTTTTGTATAATTCCATGATAGCAGGCGCAGCTGTTTCTGGAAGCATTTTCGACGCCTCAATCATGGCAACGGCCTTCAAGAACTGTTCCTTGGTGTTGATTTCTGCGAACACACGTTTGGAAGGCTGCGCCGCCGAAGCAGACGCCTTCACGCGGACTCCGTTCGCTCGCGCATGCTTCCACGTGCCACGAGGCTTCCATTCTGTCCTCTGCAAGGCCGTTTTCGTCTGCATCCTTCCGCGATCCTGCCGAGCAGCTGCTTTGCGACACGTGAGCACGTTGTGCGATGGCGATGGCCTTGCGACCGAACCACAAGGATTAAGGAGAACCAGGACCTCACACCGAAGCGGGGGATCGAGACCCCCTTTTGTCAGGGCGGAGGGGACGTGGATCCTTCCTCGAAACGTGGAGAAGGGAGAAACTCAGGGAGGATGTCGAGGGGAAAACGACCCCCTTGAAGCGTGCCTGGAGCTCGATGCATCGGTCTCGCTGGCGAAGGAGAAGAATCTCCTGTTCGCGCTCATACGAGGAGGAAGGGCAAAAGAACTCGTGCAACGCACAGTAGGAACGCTGCAAGAAAGAAGGCAAGGGGGAGTATTGTGGAGGTGGAAAAAATTCGGTGTTTCTGTGCGCACCTCAGGCGCTCGGAGAATCATCCATGAATTCAACCAGTCAAGTGAAGGATGAGTTCATGGCCGAAACTCTGGAAGCAAAGCAATAAGATGAGGAACGCTCGTTGTATCAACACAGCACCCCTAAAGCAGGGCAATGGAAGGTAGTCATACAGTATGGCAACATTCTGCAGTTGTAAGGGCAATGATGCATAGGATTAGGAGAATGCGAGCAGCGTGCCTTGTCCTGTGCAAACAGGGACGGTGAGCACACATGCTGAAATGTTCCTGTAAACCAAACAAGGAAGAGATCAGTTGGATTCCTAATGAAGCTACTTCATCATGCAGAAAGCTTCTTTGCCACTGCGGAGAAGCTCTTTCCTTGGGCCAGTGCTCTATTCAGTTCACCGGCAGATGGCATTCTTGATCCATCGGCTCCCGCAAATGTACCTGCGCCGTATGCTGATCCACCAATGATCTCCTCCATACTGAATTGCTCTGCCGGCGAAATGTAACCTGTGGGGACAAATATCATGCCGTGATGAGCCAATTGTGTCACAAAGGTGAGAGCTGTCGTTTCCTGCCCACCTCCCTGGGTTGCGGTGGAGAAGAAGATGCCGGCGGGCTTGCCAACGAGGGCGCCAGACTGCCAGAGTCCACCGGTTGAGTCCAGGAAGGCCTTCATCTGTGCAGGTATCATCCCGAATCTAGTCGGCACGCCGAATAAAATGCCGTCTGCCTCCTTCAATTCGTTGGCGGTGATGATGGGAACATCTGGTTTGGGAGGAGCGTGCATCTTTTCCAACACTTCGGCCGGCAACGTTTCTGGGACCTGGTAGATCGTAGCTTCGCACCCATCCACTGAATCTACGCCTTCCTTGACCTTTTCGGCCATTTTGAAGACGTGTCCATAGGTGGTGTAGATCACGATGTAAATCTGGTGGATGGACGGTTCCGTCGTCGGTCAGCTGTCGTTTCGTCGTTCGACCTCCTTGCGTGGCACGCCAATCTCAATCCATCCCACCTTCGTCATCTGCTTCGTTCCTTTCGATCGTCTCTTTTCCTGGTTCTCTCGCGTGGATTTGCTTCCGCACGATCCGGCGCCAGATCCCATGCGCTTGTGTGGTGCGCTGGGATGGATTCTGGAAACGTCATCCGATGCGCTTCGGGTCTCGATGGACCGCGACCTTCCCTGGTCCGGACGTGAAAAAGGGCCGTTTTATCTCGAAACACGCGGATTTTTCCCTCCCAATCTCCGTCTTCTCCTGAGGCCAGAATTCGGGACGGAAGGACCGACAACGCCGAGTTTCTCCTCCCCCCTCCGCCTTCCGTCCCATCCGCCGATTGCTACAGGGGCGGGAGAGACGGGGTCCCACGTGGTGCATGACGTGATCCGTTGGGTGATGCAGGTCATCCCGGTGCACACGATCCCTTTCGATCCGATCGGAAAGGCGAACGACCCCCTACTCCTCGGGTTCGAACCGAAACAGGGAAAGGAAACCGTCGAAAACAGAACCGGAACAGCGATCGTGGCACGCGAAACGCCACACCGACGTGATGCGGAGGAAATTGCCTGGGAATGGACACGTGATGGACGACGGAAACGTGCAGGGACGTGGATGAGTTGCCCGCGGATGCTTCGTTGCGTGGACGACCCGCCACGAAACCCACGCCTTGTCGGGGCAGCAGGTGGACGGATCCGTGGCCTTCCGATGCGGCGTAAGTGGCTGGTCGTACCGTCCGCCGTGTGGTTCGCGGATCGTCCAGTTGCCATGTCCGACTGTTCCACGTTGGTGCATGGCGATGCAGCTGCATGCTCGCATCGGAGACAGCAGTGGACACACGAGCATCTCCACAGGAGGATGAGGAATTCCTGGCCAGACATGTCCCTCCGTCGCAACCCTACCTTTCGTCCGTGTGGCGCAGAGGAAGGGCCCGCCCCGACCGTCGACTCGCAGGGAGGCCTCTTGTGCCCCCCTTCGTTGTGGGGGGTCAGGGGTGGATGCCCGGGGCGGAAG
>JBBULP010000395.1:0-24438 GCA_038048775.1 Picocystis salinarum | reverse complement strand
TTGCCCTCGTATTGGGCCTCCCAAACGAAGTCGGTGCGTGTACTTGGTTTTTTGGAAACTGGATATTTCCTCAACCGTGAACTCGTCCCTTTCCTTGGACGTCCGCGTGGGTGGATGAACGCGATCCTTACACCTTCCTCTTGCTTTGCGTTCCAACTCACTTCTTTGAAAACGACCTCCCTTCGAAGGACTTGATTGGCGATCCGTTCTGACCGTCGAGGTCCCATTTCGTCCTTCTTGGATGAACAGCCTCTCGCCAGATTCCCAAGAAGCCAAACCTAGTCCTCGTATATCCCCCACGAACGATCGAGTGCCACCCATTCTGTCAATTCCGTACCGGATCCTTGGGTGCTTCGGTATGCGATCCTCTTTTGCCCGCTTTTACCTAACTATCTACACGAATAGAGCAAGGATGCCATTCCTTTGGTGATTAAGGGATCCGTGACCCCTAGAGGAGCCCGACCTTCCTTCCCTGTGGTGATCGTTCCTCCCAACATCCATCCTCCACGCAATCGTCGACCAAGCAAATAATTGGACTTTGAACCATATCGGCCCGGAACCCCCAAAGGATTTTTCCGATCGCTCCAAAACTATTCCTTATCACAGGCATTCGTTTTTGGCTTAAAAGTAAACGTTGGGGTTCATATAAAACCTTTTGAACAACGCTTTCCAAATCCCGATTTGTGATTCGTTTTTATGTCGAAAATACCAGGCCTCGTTCAAACAGAACTCCTCGACGGTACATGGAAAAGAACGGCCGATTAATACCGAAAATTAAGGGTCCGCGTGGATTACGAGAGTTTGCCCCGAAAGAGTTCCTATTCATCCAACTAAATGCATGAACCTTTTCCTTTAACGATTGGTTCGGTGGGTTCGGTGTCCCCAACTAACGTGGAGGAAGCAGAAGGCTCCGCGGGAACGAACTACGGTAAATCGCCGACGCAATAGCGATGGAAGGTGAACGGACGACCCTCTCGGACATTGGTCTGAATGTCACGAAAGCTATCAACCATGCTAGAAAAGGAAGATAAACGATTGCACGTGGTAGTTGGTCTTCCGAGCATCAAATTCTCTTGCTACGTCAATGCTGCATCGAATCATGCAACCCAATCACGAAGAAGACCAACAACGCCTAGAATTCCCGATGGAAATGTCTTCACTATGCGGTAAAAGCGGATCCCAATCGCATGTTTGACGGGTTCTCTCTTTCTATTGATTCTTTGCGTCCTCAATTACGTTCTCTAATAGCGGATCAAAAGAAACGGAACCAACAAGCAAGGTCGAGCAAAGGACAAGGTGGGACATGTGTTCGTATAGACGAGGAGGAACGGTCACAACAATTGCTCGAGCAGCACGAGACAATGGAAGCAGAACGAAAAGCGTTGCAAGAGGGTCGTTTGGCACGGATTCCAAAGTTGGAAACCGAGAGACAAGCTCGATTGTCTTGTCAAATGGAAAGGCATCGCAAGAAGCGCAAGACGGACAACCCCTCAACGCCTTCATGCGGAAGATCCTACAAGAAAGGCTTGAGGATATGGAAAAGCGCGGAGTCTTTGTACGAAAAAATATTCATGGGTGTTGTGGAGGAGCGAGTAAGATCGCGTGTAGGGGAAGAATGGATGCGGTTTTTGCCTTGCATGAAAGTTCGCCACAAAAATGGCCGGATCCTATATGTTCTCAAAATAATGCTGAACGCGCCCTCATAGAGCACCGAGAAATCCTCCCATGGCCTACCGCGGATGGGAACGGCAATGATCCGTGTATTTCGTCGGAGGATGAAGGATTCCAAACACCTCAAGGTTGAGTACTTTCCTTGTATTACATTTGTTTCCTGGTTGCATACTTGACAATCCCATTCAATTTTCAAATGCGAAGTGATTGGCATTGCACGAATAGTGAGTTGCTTCTAATGAGCAGCTGTCTCATTTATTACATTCCCATGAATGACATGGTTCAACTCGAACAACATGCAAAGTCACTTCCAAAAAAGGAAGATACTTTATAGTATATGTTGCTTGGAACCACAATCCAATGAGAAACAAAACAATGCATAGTGCAAAAAAAACGAACAACCACAATCCTATTGAAAATAAAGAACGGTGATGACCAAGTTGTTGCTGCTGTAATCCTGAGTAACTTAGTGGAAGTGTCTCGAGTTTGGAAAAATGAGCACTGTCTTTTGAAGGATCTGCCGGTCGTTGTAATTGTTGCATATCTATACAATCTCGGGACACCCATCGAGTTCCCGATTCAAATCGGACTAACAAGGAGTATTTAGGATGGGGATGGGACCCTACTTACAGTTATGGGCATCATTGGGCGTCGTGGTAGGGTCTCTAGGAACCATTATTGAGAAAAGGGGTGATGGATCCCTCTGTGGGAGTTTATTCTCCATTGCAGACGACGACCTCGTCCCCAAGAATCAAGCCATGTACGCACGCGTCCTATCATGCACGTGACTTAACTTTGAAGTAAAACCACCCACCATATGTACGGAGTGGGTTAATGCATGTATTACACTCTTTGGTACTCACGTCAAGCAGCCCTCCGTGCGCTCACGCCATCGTCCCACCTACCGACCGAAACTGCCACACACAATTCGTCCATGGGATTTTGGTTCCCCTTTTCAGGGTGGACAGACGGGTCTCACAAAAACCATCCCCCTTCATTAACTTGGAGTGGCCCAAGGAAGGTCGTTTCCCATAGGTAGGATTACCGGTTGGGGATAAGTTACGCTAAGCAACCCCACACGTGACCGGGGTGCATACAGTGGGGCGCCAAGCTCTCATACCCTATCGAGGGTGGTATTTGCGCCTTCGTCGCTTTGTAATCCATTAGAATCACCTTGCTTGTGGTAGACGAAGACACTTACCTTCCCGTCAAGAGAGAAAAATGAGCGTAGCAGCACCGTGTGTGGGATTGCGCTTCGGGAGTGAGCCTTCGCTTTGCTCACTCCACGGACGCTTGCGCATTATGATGTACAAATGAACTGCACACTGTACCGTTGTACTTTGGCTGAGTACATCTCTTTGTACTGCTTCATTGTCCGCAGGTGCACCTCAAAGTATGAGTTAGCAACACCACCGTATGCATACGTGTGGTAATTCGTTAGCAAAGCCGCGACAAAGTCCTCTTTTCCTATCGCTCATGAACCTGTGGCCTTTCTTATAGCGTCCGTGAGAAATGGCCATAGCTCGCCTAACTTCCAAAGATCCCCTCCACGCTTTGGCGATACTTTGACATGCGTTCTGCGATGACCATTTCCTCAGGCGTGGTGTAGCTTGTTTTCCCCGCACGAAGAAGGACGGTACTGGTAGGATATGTTGCATTGCCGTCCAGACACAACGGTTGCCCTTGTCGCCTTGCCATCATCTTAAGCCGTGGAACCAAACGAGAGTGGTCCAACATCGTCGGGTCGTTGGCATGGACATTCGCCGGTACATGCCAATCGCCATTCATGAAATTTGCAAGCACGATGCCTTGATACTTCACCTTGTGTTTCCTCTTCCGCCCGTTGTACATGGACTTCTGTCTAACGAATGGGCAACGATTGTCAAACATTGTTGCATCGACGGATCCAAAGCAGTGAGGGATTGGACAGCCATAGCCATGCAACGCTTGCGCAAACAATGAGAGCTCATCTTCCCACAATTCGCGGCGCATCGCAACCACGGCATGGGTATAAACATGATGCAAAACCACGTTGTACATTTCCGAAATGGCAGGAGGTGATCGGTCAAACACAACAGCATGATGGACACCTTTTTCACGTCCCGCAAGTCTACGAAGCAACAGCAGAAATGCATCCCCTCCACGGAATCGTCGTGCACTACCTCTAGCCCACAAGAAGCTAGGAATCTCCAAGAGGCACATGAGCTCGCGAAGCTCACGTGGCTCGAAACGGAAACACCCTCGTAGTTCGTCGTCGCTAAATCCATCAATCCACCTGCCTTCGTTTGTGACATCAACACGTGGTTTCCACTACGTTTCCGACACTTGTTGCTCCTCCCGGCATTCCGCCAAATGCAACGAGAGTTTCCCGACCATTGCTTCCGCCATCTCGGGCAAATCATCAAATTCGGTCTCCACGAACGCACGCATCGCTTCAATATCACCGATCCCTTTCCGCACGTTCATGAGCTCTAGTGCCCTCCCTTTCCGCTGTGGCATTAGAACCGGCGAAACCCTTTCCCGCGTTCTTTCTACGTGTACCTGGTGTCGAGGCTCGTCGAGACTGCCCCACCAGAGGAACGACGCTAGATTCCTCGTAGCGTATGCATTGGGGAGCCGTTAATGGAACAATTTATAAGAAATCAGTCTCTTAATTTCATACATCTCTCGCAGAGGACGCTTCCAAATACCGTCCTAAATAAGGACGATATTTCCTATTTTCGACGTAGCGGGGTTCGGAAAATTTCGGGCAACGGCCACTTTCGTGAATATTGAGGCCCGATTTTTCAGTTTTTTCGGAAAACGAATGCCTGTTGCATTCTTGGGTAGACCTGGGAATTAGGAGATACAGCACATTCCGAGAAGTGGGGCAGGTACACGTGTCCTCCACCAGAAACAAAGAGCCCACATGGAGCATCGCTTGCAGGCGACCCGCGTAGGAGCTGCTGCAAGATCGAGACCGTCTTCACAAGCCACTCCAGGATACAGGGAAGATGACGAAGGCGCTTCTAGGGCCGACAGTTAGCAAAGCGTACAACTTGCGCTGCCTCGGTAGGAGCCTGGTGGGCACGTACCAGCTTGCAAACAACTCTATTCGTGAAACAGGATTCACGAAGTTTTGCTTGATCATGCTGTGGCTGTTAGCCACGTCAGCATATTGGGTTGGAGCGATCATGGGATCGAAAGATGTTGGAAAGCCACGGACAGCCAGCAACCTTTGCTTTGAAGACGACGCAGACCGTGTCGTAAGCATCCAGCACAAACGGGGTAGAAAGAGGTTGTTTCAAGCAGCCATCATTATACCAGCACTTGTAAATAATGTGGCTGGACAGGCTCGATTGCGTAGGACTGTTGAGAGTGTCCTTATTCAATGTTCACACGAACAACTTGTAGTGGTAGTGGACGACGGGTCGCCAATTGCAATCAACATGAACCTGGACCTCTCAAACTTTGCCGTCGTACGTATGTCTCATAATGCAGGTCCCGCAGCCGCCAGGAATACTGGTGCACAATATGCGCTTGAAAGAGGAGCAAAGACCATTTGCTTCCTCGACAGTGATGCAAGTGCGGACAAGGAATGGTTCAAGGAACACTTGAAGATGCAAGCTGCAAACCCGGGAATTTATGGTGGCTTGACAACGTCAAGCTCTGCAGCCCTTGTAAGTAGATTGCATGAGTATATTGGAACCTTGCGTGGTCCTTTGTTACCAGATGGATCTTTGTTGTATGCGCCGACATGCAATCTAAGCGTCTCCTCAGCTTGCTGGGCATCATTTGATGAGACATTCAAAAGTGCAGCCTTCGAAGATGTTGAGTTTTGCATACGCATGAGGAAGCAAGGGTGGAAAACGTGGCTTGTTGCAACGGCAGTAGTGTATCATGAGTATGAAACCTCTTTGTTTGGATTGTGGAAGCAGTTCTACCGGTATGGCAAGGCTGAGCCAAAAATGATACAGAAGCACCGAGAGTACCCTGACTGGTTGGCAAGTGCAAGCACAGACTATGAGAGAAGACAAATGGTAATTGCCAAGAAAAATGATTGAGTAGGATGACAGCAGGCATGGTGTTGGTTCCGCCCTTTACCTTGAACACTGTCATGCATGAAACAGCTCCTAGACTTAGCTGTCACCTCCTCAAGCTTTCATAGTGGGGGATTGAACCACAGTGTGTAACTCACCGTATTCTTCTTGCAAAGCCTTGCTGGAAACCATTGGCCATTCAACCAAAGCTTATACTGCTGCATTGCCTCCGAGCAAGGCCCAGTGGAGACCTTCACCCCTGGCTATGTCTATGAGAGTTCAAAGACTCCAGTACAACGCAGAACTGTCATTCACGAAACGTAGGAATCGGGTCTGCCACAATTTGAATTAGATCCCTTCTAGGAGGTACTCGTGAGAGTTGGGCTTTCTGCAGACCGGGTCCTAAATCCCCTGCCTTTGGTGGAGTTGTAGGTGATGATCAACTGACTGTAGAATGGCATGGCTGCTTGAAGTGCGCCTCTGTGGATAGCAGCGATTGCACTACATGCATGAACCCACTTCATACATTTAATGGTTGGTAGTTCATAAGAGTTTACGAGTACTTGTTTGGCGGCCTGTGCGTACACAGCCTGGATCTTGAGTGCAGACTCATTGCCGGCAAATAAGAACAGTTCCCACAGGGGGATATGGGTTACTCATTGCGACCCCAGAACTTCGCAGGGCTCCCATCGCAATCGCGGAATGGGCGTAACCACTCGAGGATTAAACCATGTTTTTGAGAGTGGATATGCTTACGATGGAGGTCTATTAGATAGATAAATGCCTACTGCCACGAGTCAATCACCGGAGTATCACAGAGGAACAAGCACTACTTGGCAATGCAAAAGGTTTACGTTTGCAGTAAATTGCAATACTGAAGTGTTGGAGCTGCCTTTTGTACATGTTGACCGTCATGGAGCGGGAGGGAAAGTGGAGTAGACAGCAGGCGTTTGTCTGATAAGCAATATTTCAGCGCATACTGTGGTGAGGGAAGAAAACTGTAGGAAGTCACTGAAATAATTTGTGCTGTCAGTAAGCATTCTCTTCAAAAACCCTCACACGAGAAGCAGGCCTACAGTCCTAGAAAAATTATCAACGATTGAGTTGTCCAGCTCTCAACGGTGCATCACGAATTGCCTGGCAATGGCATGCTAGGAACTGCCAACATCATTCAATCATCCTTTCTTTGCAAGGCATATGGAACT
Source organism: Picocystis salinarum (assembly GCA_038048775.1). Taxonomy (NCBI): domain Eukaryota; kingdom Viridiplantae; phylum Chlorophyta; class Picocystophyceae; order Picocystales; family Picocystaceae; genus Picocystis; species Picocystis salinarum. The sequence continues at coordinate 17,543 of JBBULP010000395.1, read as the reverse complement.
AGATGCAGATTTTCATTGAACTGGTGCTGAGACTTGCACATTTGAGCTATGTCTGTGGATGTCTACAACATTGTGTGAGATTCTGCACAGAGTATATCACAACCTTGCAGGAAATAGCTCTCCTACTACGATATTGCTTTGATTTTCAGTCAAATTTGTGTCCACGTAATAGTCAATTATCTGGGTTCAGAATGTTGACATCTGCACACATCATAGAACGACAATAAATTGTGCCTACTGCTCAAGAAACATGTAGCCGTGCCTCTGCACATCATCCCTTATCCCAATCTGCAAATTTGAATATCTAGAACCATTAGTGCAGCTTCTGTGCTGTCCAAGTGAAGGGCACGTTCTTTGAGGGTAAAGATTCTGGCATGTGATGCTTGCCAAACCCTCTATTAAAGAGTTTCTTGCTCATACTTTGAGGGACGTGGGCGTGAACATGTGTGCCATCTGGTGTATACTTTATGGAGGACACCACACCAACCGAACGTAGCTCCCCGAGAATGTCCCCTTCACTGTAGGGTAACATTGCTTCGACTTCCACTAGTTGCTGGCTCAAAACGTCCTCTAACATTCGTAACATCTCAAGGATACCTTCACCGGATTTACTTGATATGCATACTGTATTTGGCTGGCTAAGAGCAATCTCCTTTAACACATCAGGCTCCTCCACCATGTCGATCTTGTTTAGGACATGGACTGTCGGTATGTCTCCAAGATCTAGTTCATCAAGAAGTTGGTGAACGGCTTTGGCTTGTGCTTTTGCATTAGGATGGGATACATCTATCACGTGCATAAGGATGGATGCGTCTGACATCTCTTCGAGTGTTGCTCTGAAAGCTGCAACTAGTTGCGTGGGAAGTTTTTGAATAAAGCCCACGGTATCGCTCAGTAGAATCACTTTGCCGCTTGACAGCTGGATGCGCCTTGTAATTGGATCAAGTGTGGCAAATAACTTGTCTTCTGCAAGGACGTTTGCATTTGACAGTCTGTTCATGAGGGTGCTCTTTCCAGCATTGGTGTAACCTACAAGAGCCACAACAGGCAGCTGCATTTCAGCCCTCTTTGTTCTGTACAATTGCCTGTATTGCCGCACACGCTGCAAGTCACGTTTCAGATTCTGTATCACACTGCGAAGGATGCGCTTGTCGACTTCCAGTTGCTTCTCGCCCATTCCGCCTCGAATGCCTGCCCCCCCCTGCTGTCTTTCCAAGTGCGTCCACATTTTTGTCAACCTTGGAAGCTGGTACTCAGCTTGTGCAAGGTCCACTTGCAGACGGCCTTCTTTTGTTCTTGCCCTCTGGGAAAAGATGTCTAAGATGAGATTGGTCCGATCACATATCCTGACATTCGTTTTTTTCTGCTCCTTCGCTAAGATTTTCTCAAGGTTGCGCAGTTGCCGGGGCGACAACTCCTCATCAAATATGACGACGTCAATGTCTAGAGATGTGATGGACTGTAGCATCTCCTGCACCTTACCTTTGCCGATGAAGGTCTTGGGATTTGGAGACTGTAGCTTTTGTGTGATGCTTCCAACAACTTGAAGCCCTGCCGTGTGGGCAAGCTTGCCTAGTTCTTCCATTGTTTCTTCCAACGTGAGCAAAACAGGTCCATCTTGAGGAATGGACACACCAACCAGTAAAGCTCTTTCTGTTTCCTCTGCTTGTTCTCCCATGGATGCGAATTCGAATTGACTCGACATGGCTGTTTCTTCAACTTCCCACTGTTCCCACGAGAAGGCCCCATCCTCGACAGACATATCCAGGTCTTCATCGTCGCTGAGTTCGTCATTGTCTGCTACTTCTGCGTTCGTTGGTTCGTTCTCGGATCGATTCTCCACGTCGTCGTAGCTTTCTTCGTGTCTTTCTTCCTTTCGCCATCCACGCTCTTGACCAGTCTCTGTTTCGAGCTGATTCGGTTCGTCGCCCGTCAATCCGATGAGCTCGGAGAGTGCATGTGCCCCGTCGCTTTCCTCTTGATGCTTGTCTTCTTCCTCGTCATAATCCAGGTAGTCTCGCTGCGTTCGTTGTCGTGGTTTGCACCAGCACGTGGACGGCTTCGTTCTGTGCTCCCTTCCCTTGGTGTTCGCCAACCGTGTTTTCCAGCCAACCTCGCTGCCGTGGTTGCTTCTCGTGACGTGTGATGCGCCTCGACTGCTTGGCTGGCACGCAACCTTCCGCATGATGCGTCCACACCAAGTGTTCGTGCTGCTCCAAGGCATGCACGTGCAACGGACACGTCGGCGTGTGCAGCTGCACGAGCTGGTTGCACGTTTCGACACCGACACCGTGTCACGTGAAAGGGATGTGCAGATGTGTGTGGTCGCACCACTCCACGTCCATTGGTTCGGATCCAATGCAAAGGAGCATCATGTTCATGGAAAGAGAGTGGATGGAAACCACGTGGGATGGATGGGATGGCGAACAACGCAACAATAGAAGAAAGAGGGCACGCGATGTGAAGATGGTGGCCAGGACGCACACCAGCACGTTCCCATGAAAGGTACGAAAGAACATGTCAAGAAAAACAAGAGTGCTCGCCGCTCGGTTGGACACGGTCTTCAGACGACGATGACAAAAACACGAGGACCACAATTGCGTAGACGCAAGTGACGAAACTTGGAACCTTGGTCGTGACTTCCACTTCCATGAATTGAAAGGTGCTCCTACATCGTGAATCGATGGCAACTAGTATCCATCTTGCTTTTGCGCGCTAGATTCATAAGGGCCATTTGGACAATTGTTATTGCCATCGCCTCAACAATCACAAAAGGGGTAGTCGAGGGTCATGGTCTTGTGGTGTGTCCAAACCAATAATGGATGTTGATACGTTGAGGGAAACGGAGCGTCGATTCCAAAGACGCACTAGTTGGGACTTCCTTTGCTCCTTCAAAGATGGGTAGTACGAATCGAATGATGACAGGGAGGTTTCGAACGGGCTTTCGTTGCAAAAGGCTACACTAGGTCTAATCAAGCGACTGCTGTTATTGGGAGTTTCCCGAACATATGACAAACATGATCTATGATGTCCAGCTGTTGTCCCCGTTGTCTTTTCTTACAAAGCGTTGGTCGATGCGGGGGTTTGAAGTATCTTAAAACATATCACCGTTCTAGCCAATGGCAACGATCATCAGCATGCTCGTGTTTACTACGTATTGTTTCCTTGTGTTGTTCATGCCTTTACCATGCGTCTCCTTCAACAATTAGTTCCAAAATGGAAAGACCCAACACCCTCTAGTGGTCCCTCGCCAATTGGACCCCTCCAATGGACGGGTTTTCTCCGATTAGGGAGAAGTACCTCACTTTCCTCCGTACACATTTTCTAATGAAGTTGAGCTTGACCTTAAAAGAAGAGACGCCGACCAAACCACTCTTCGACCTCCAACGCAACTTCCTCGACGACCGGTGAAGCGCAATCTTACCATTGGGTAAACATGGGCAGGAAAACGATCGCCAAGAGTAACCAACGTGGCGGCAACGTCGAGGAAGACTTGGGAGTTTGCTACTTGTTCAAGGTCTATTAGCTTGGATGTTGGGCAAATGTTAGGATCCCGTCAAAGAGTTGATGCCATTGTTGAGATGCATTGATCGTGTTAAGCAGAAGAAAACAAAGGCAAACTTGTAGTATCGAGTGATCGGACCTCTTCTATTCGTTCCATTCCCCTCGCTTGTACAACTGCTTGTAACAAAAAAGACACGGCCTCAATTCAATCTCGCCGCATCGAACAAGCTGAGGTGATGCTTGCACCTTTTAATGCAAGTGAATTTTTTGACAGTTTTCACATCGCCAAAGCTTGGATGAATCACCGCAATTTCTTCCAAATGATCATTTCACTTCTCACGCCATGGAGCGATTTTGGGCATGCAGTTGTGTGTGACCGAAGTTAGCTTCGGGCCGAGGGTCCCGTAGCATCAATCAACTTTTTTTGGATTGAGCGACCTAGGCGCCCGAGTGCCTTGGGCAAGTTTGGGTAATTTGTTGTAGTACATTAATTGCTTGCTTGAAGCCCGTATGTTGCACAACACGTTGTTATCTTGGATAGCAAATGGCAACAAGCATAAACATGTGTACCACAGTCCTATCCCATTTCTCCTTGTGCGTCATCCCCGCCAACTTTCACTTCTTTTAGCCACTCGGGATAGTCTTGTTTCCATGCCACTTGTATCCACCAATCTCTCGCTAGATACTAGAGGTCCTCACAAAAAGTGGAGAGCATCCTAGTCCTCTTCTCTTGCTCACTCAAAATCGACTATAGTATGGATTCCTACTACTTTCCTCCAAACTCGAATCTAAGAATTGACTTTTCACCGCCTCACTCGTGATTCGGCGCCTTGCTATATAGAACACCACACAAAGTGTTGGAAGGAAGACGGAAGGGGTGAAGCGTTGGCGATGCGAGATGCAAGCTTACCGATTTCGGCATTGTCTTTATGGATTTCAACGTTGCGGTCGTTTGCGCAGTCGATGCCCGTGCTTGTATCCCGTCTTTGGTCGATCCAAAATTTGCCGAAGGCTTACAGCGACGACATGCAAGATCGAGGCGTGTCTTTGCACAATCGATTGATTTTTCCAAAATCTCCTTTTGTGACTTCTTTGTGCTTAGAAACCCTTTGCACTTGTGGGACACTTGTGAGGGAATCCGGAAATTGGTGTGATGGAAAATGCCAGCGCACGATTCGTTTTAACCGCAGTACTTCTATCTTCCGTCTCCACTATTGCCATCTCTTCTTACGTCGGCATGGATTCGAGGTTCCAAGGCACGGAAGGATCTTGATGGACCATGGCGTCTTCTTTGCGCGTAAAAGTCATGCCTATCTTTATAAAGGCGTTCATTCGAGGATCCGACGGGCGCGAAGTACCTCGACATGTTTCTCGTCGGAAACGAAGCGGTTTCATTTCCACGCCTTGTGCGTAGTTCTTTGCACGTGCGTTCGTCTAGCTATTCATGCGGTGAACGGTGGCCACGTGCGCCACACCTTGAGTAGGATCGATGTGTCTCCCCCTCCTCACGATGCTCTCATTGTTCCTCTAAGCATCTTCATCCGTTGTATGTTCGTCGTCGTTTCTTCTTCGTGGTGTTCCGCACTTGGTAACCATGGGAGAGCCGTGTCTTCCATGGATGGGTTGTTCTGCTGGGGTGTGACCACGAAACCGTTTGGGATCAGATCCACGTGTGTCGAGACCACCGTGCACGCGACACGTCCCAACCGCAAACGACGACACCGAACAAGACTGGAACACGTCCGAACGTGAAGTGCGGATCGATGGCGTGCTTCGGACACGCGGCTGTGACCACGACACCTGCTTTCCGGTCTAGGAAGATGCGAACCGTGGTCACGTGCAACAGGCGAAGGATGGGACGCGTTTACGTGTCGAATCCCGAACCTGTGCCCGAACCAGGATGCCCAGAGAGCGAGACGGGACTCTGCGACCGTCCAAGCACCGAAGCAGACGACTCACGCGTCGAAATGATGCATGGCGTCGCCAAGATTCTGGGAGAGAACTCGGTGACGTACGTGTTCCATCCGGACGGAAAAACCAAAGGCACGAAGGGTGCAAGCAAGCACATCCCCAGCCCAGAGGACGAGAAGTTGGGATGCATTGACAACGAGACCGGGCTCTGCGAGTAATCTCATGCGGAAACCATCCGGCCTTCTCCGTGCAACGCGAGGTCTAGAACGGTCCGTCCATTTGCTCCTTCGACCTCCGTGTTCGAGGTGGGTATTCCGATCTTCTCTTCGACGCGCTGGGTTCCGCCCAGGAAATGCAATCGGATGACATGAGCGCACAACAAAAGGCCCATCATTTCAGCACCATGAATTTCTTCCCACTGCCGGGCGGAATCTCCACCAGCCGCACGAGCTTTCGCACGACCCCGGTGAACGCTTTCTTGTCGTCCGCGCTCTGCATGTGATTGGTGAAATGCCTGGCGAATTCCTTGCTGTCCAGGGGGGCTTTGCTTCGAAGCAATGACGTGATCTCCTTCTCGAAGAACGTGGCCATGGAAACCGCGGCTGGTTTCGGACGCTTGGACTGCACGACCCCGGGCGCGGCCGCGTCGGATGAGCTGGCATCCATGCCTTCTTGGATGGCTCCTTTGGCGTGCGAAAGGTCTTCCCTCGGTCTCTTCGTGCCTGCTTGGTGCAACCCAGGATGCGCTGGGGATGGCCTGTCGTTCTTTTCCTCCGTCCTTTCGGTGGCGGTGCCTGCGGCGTTTCCGAACCGTCGATCGGCGTCCTCATCCAGTTGATCGAAATCCTCGTCTTCCTCTTCTTGTTCCATGGATTCTCTGTCGGACAGGTTGTTGTGCTTGGCAATCACTTCTTGCAGCTTCCTACCCGATTCGTCCAAATCGTGCTGATGCAGCTTGTAAGCTTCTTGGACGTCTTTCGGGGCTTCTTCCTGCACTTCTTCCTTGTCCTCCTGGTCGTGCGAGGCGCGCGGTTGAGGTCAGCCTTCCTGTTTCGACGGTAGCGGTCGCCTTCCTCGCGTCGCGTACGATGCACGTGCACGCACGTCTTTCTGCTCTTCTTCGTCGTCCGTGGCGTTCTCTTCGAATTCCCAATCTTCTTTCCCGCCTTCCTTGTCCTCTTGGTCCTCTTCCGGTCCATCCTCCGACGCATCGCTGCGTTCGTCGTCATCCATGCCATCGGATCGTTCCCTTCGTTCTCCTGCTTTGTCATTCGTCGCATCGACGTCGACGTCTCCGCGTCGTCGTGCATCCGGATCCCTTTCGGATCGTGATCCTTGGCGCGACGCATGCTTCGCGTGGCGGGTGCGTTCCACGCGTCCGTCGTCTTCGCTCTCTTCTTGTCCGCCAACATCGCGGTCGGAATCTTCTTCGTGGTCGCGATCGGTGGCTTGGTTCCAACGCAAACCACCGCCGTGCACCTGTGTGGAGTGCGCCTGTTCCGATTGCTGTCGCAGCTTGGGAAGGACGTTCCCATGCACCAGTTGTCGCGCTTGCATGGCGGATTCGGCTTCTTCCAACGTGGAAGGACGCTCGCCTTCGTGCAACGGTGCGTTGCGATACGTGTACCACGAGTCCAAAGGGAGCGCCACCACGTCTTCGCCTTGCATCACCAAGGCGTAGTGCGCGGTGCTGCCGCCGCCCACGCGTTCCATCACGCCTCTCCATCGCCGCATGGACGTGCCGCTTCCACACGACACCGTTCGGACGCCGTTTCCTTCCTTTCGCACGTGTCCTTCGCCTTCGCAACGCGTCCAATCGGGCGGTGGATCGGCGAACCTCGCCACGTCGTAGTTCCTGTGTTGACGCAGGCTGGTGTGCAGCGCACGCACGGCGTAGGTGGTGGTGTTGCTTTCGCGTCCGTCCTCTTCCATCACCACGTCGTCCTTTCCATCTCCTTTCTCGTCGTTGGCTTCCATGGCGCACGTCCACCACGTCTCCTTCGACACCGGTGTCGCACCAAGCGTCCATCCACGACCACGCCATCGATACCTTCCCTTGGTCGTATCGATGCGAACCACGGTCGGATATCGATCCACTCGCTCGTCCCAGGATCCCTTGGACAGACGGGCCATGCAGGCGAGGGAAGGGAGAGACACCGAGAAAGGGGGTGGATGGAGGAGAGAGTGGGCGAATGGATGCAAGAAGGAGATGGGAAAGCCTTTCCATGCAGCACTGGAGCGATGAGGTCCACCCCTGCATCCCATGGAGGAAGTTCACGACGATGCAGGAGGACGTCGTAGCACACACATGCTGACTTTCAATCCGTTCATCTCCAACGGAAAAACGTCCAACGGAACCAACGCAGGACGGACGCGATCCAAGAGATCGTGCACCTTCCGACTCTGAAGCAACACCAACGCACGACCGGTGCCTGGACAAAGCACCCTGCCGATCTCCTGCAATGCAGATAAATACAGGGGAAACCGATGCTTCACGCGACCGCACAGGTTGCCGAATGGCATGTCGCATACCACGCGATCCACGCAACCGCCACGCAATGGAAGCCTCCTGGCGTCCCAATGCAACACGTCCGGGGATGACAGACCGTGGTGGCGTGCCAAGCAACAACCGTTGTGATGCGCAGCTTGCACGGCATCTGCATCCGAATCCCCTGCCATGGACCCTCTGACGCCCAAGCTGAAATGTCCTTCCAACGGAATGGTCCCGCAACCCGCCATGGGATCCAAGAAGAGATGATGTCGCTCCACGCCTGCAAGTTGGCACAAGCAATAGGCAATAGACGGTCGGAGGGATGTGGAGACCAGAGCGTTGCGATACCGACGGACCAGAGTGTACAACTGACGACCGTCGGCGTTTCGACGCGCTTTCCTCCCGTCCGCCCTTTTCCGCTTGCTTGTCCCTTCCATGGTCGTATCGGTGCGTCTCTCTGCGTCCTGCAACGAGGATGGACATGAATTGGACGCATCGCACCCGTCTCTCGCGCTTGCGTGCGGTGCCGTTGGTTCCGATTCCCGTGGACGGCAGGTTCGGGCGCGTCCCGCGTCTCTGTTTGCGTACAGCAGCGCCACCGCGCCCACCATGTGTCGATCCCGCACCCACACCATCACTTCCAGCTCGTAATATTCCAAGGACACTTTCCACGGGTATCGTTCCAACAGCGCTTCCCCGAGCTTGGCTGCCGCTTGGACGGACGTCCATCGATGCTTTTCCATGGTTTCGTTGGTCCGCTCGCACGTCACGCGAAACGTGCGGATCTCCTTCCCAGGTGCGTCGCAGGCGTGGTCGCACGTGACGTCGTGGCGACGACCGTCGACGTCGCATCCGCGTGGTGGGACGTCCTCGTGGTCCGTCTTCCCGTCTGCATCGCTATCCACGGTCGTGGACGCGTGCGACGCGTCCTCTGTCCAGTGTCGATGCAGCTCCAGCGCACGCTTCCACTGGTCGGAACGTGCGACACGTGCGACGGCGTCCATGCCGCCGGTTGGCGACGCGTCGACGTGTTCGTCTTCCCACACGTAGGCGTAGACGTTGTCTGCGGACTTGAACTGCAACAAGGCGCGTCTCATGGCGTCTCGATGGACGACGGGACACGTCGCGCGCATGCCACCAGGTGCGATGCACGTCGCGTCCCAGCTTCGCCATCCCGCTCCCACCACGCGCTGCAACGCGTCGCACCACTCGCGACGGACGTGCGCTTCCAAGCCAGGCGCACACGTGACGTAGTACGTGTCCACGTGCGCACGTCCTTCGTCGTCGACGCACCACGACGCGTCCGCCGCCATGGACGCGTGTCGCAGGACCAAGGCGACGCACGTGCGCCGATGGAATGGACGCACGTGGAAGGCAACCAACACGAGACGAGTGCGTGCACGTGGAAGCGAGAGAGAAAGGATCGTACGAAGCGGCGAAAGACGCACGTCCGCTGGACAAGCGCTTCGCGAGATTGCCGACGTGCTGGGAAGCGGCTTGCAGATCAACGCGGAGCTGGAACCGTTCGCCGACGCTTGCGTGCAGCTGAACCACGTGAAGCAGCAATGCATGCATAGGAAGAGCGAAGGACGCGTGCAGGAGGAGAAGCAAGACGAACATGCGATCGTGGAAGCGCTGCTGGCCCTCTACATGCACTTGGAACGTCGGATGGATAGAAAGAGATACGCTGCACACCAACAAGATGCACGGCAGCCTCGAAACGTCCATCTGTCCATGCAAATTGCCAGGCAGATGTTGCTGGATCTCTCGTTGCTGAATCAAACGCTCCTTCCGCAAGAGCATCCCTTCCGTCTCGACCATGAATTGGGTGTCGCGGTGGAAAAACTGAGGCCGTCCATCGATCCAGATGAGCACCTGATCCTGGACATGGTCCTCAACCAACAAAACGGAAACGGAAAAAAAGACGTCTCTGCACCAGGAGCAGTGCTTTCCACAGCTCACGCCTGCACGACCCTTCGCGCCTTGTTGCTTCGGGGTTTGGGTAGTGGACTACGCAACGACGCCCCAGAAAGAGCACTTGAGATGAGGTGGAGGTGGAGGCATGTGGAAATTCAACTGGAACTTCAAGCATTGGCCGTTATAGAGAGACTCTCTTCTTCCCAGCAGAACCCCAGACCTGTCGCAGAAGAGGTCCTGCTTGCGATCACCCTCTGCTTGCGGAACAGTGCGCTAGGAAACATCTCCCCGAAAGATTGCTTGGCTCTTGAAGCACGCATTGCAAGTTGGCAAAGCGAGTGGATCCAAGCATCAGCGCTGGGTGGGATGGAGAAACAGCGACTACTCACTGAACTCCATTCCATTGTCCACCAAGTGAAGAGCTTGGACAAGGGGAGAGCTGAGGATCTGAAGGGGGTCCTTGATCCTGCCGGAAGGTCACTGGCGAGTAACGCAGATGGCGAATGGACAGAAACGTCCGTCTTCAAGGTGGAGGGAATGAGTTCTCCAGCATTGCGCAAGCTTTGTGAAGGCATGTTGGTGGCTATCCAGGTGAGTGGTTGACATTTGTGCGAGGAGGCCATGGCCGATTGCTTTCATGTACATACACAACTGTTCCGCTCCATGCTCTCATCATCATACCGCAAATTCCTATCCATACGATTCCATGCACTGTCTCCGTCCATTTATGTCTTTTCGTCCCCGGTTTTCATCCTTGTTCCATCTGCTACAATGTGTTGAAACGGCCTCCTCAAAACATGGTCGAAATTTCCTCGACCCTGGTGACCCCACCCGACCCTGGGACGTCCGAGGCATCCAATTCCTGTTCGTGCTGTCTTGCAGCCGACGAACATGAACGGAGTCGCGGCTGTTTGAACCAAGTGCACGCTTTCTTTCTACCAAGCGGTCCTTCGCTCGACTTTCCAACCGCCGAGATGGCGATAGCCACTGTACAACCGAAGATACTGCTGGCGGCGCTGCTGTTGTCCGTCTGGTTGGGACAGTTCGTGTACTTCTTTTGCATGCAACCGTTGCATAATTTTCGTTCGAGGTCGCCAGCTGGGAATCCCGTGCACTCGTTTGATTGGAACAGTGTAGCGCCGGAGCTAGCCGGTGTGATCAAGGCGATGAACGAATGCGTAGAAGAGATCACATCGTTCTTTCACGTTGGAAACATGGCTGCTCTGTATACTTGTGATCCTCAAAACGTAGACAAGATGAAACAGCCTGGACAGTGCGTAGAAGATGGAATCAAGCACTACAACAATATTGTCTCTCTGAACGCCTCTTCGATGACGCCAGAGTTCTTTGCACAGTACGACCACTTTGAAAACGAAGACAGAGGACATGGCAAGCTAGCCCGCGAAAAGTGCGGCAATGCCATTGTGGACGTGGAACGAGAAAGGTTTGAAGCTTTGCTTGGTTCGCAGATACGAGTCGACCTGCAAGATCGTAGCCCCTGCCACTCAAGCTACAGCTTTAGCCTCCTTGATTCTAGCGAGAGGGCTGACCAGTCGCGCGGCGGGAAGTTGATTGGGAAGACGCACCACTTCGGCTCAATTTCTATCAGCAAGCATTCTACTTGGGGTAAAAAATTACAAGACGCCATCGTTTCTGCGCTTGGTCGTCGTAGGCTCAAGTATGATTCTGCACAGAGGAACATGCGTGGTTTCTACTGGTACCCCCCGTATGGATTTACAGAATGGCATACCGATTCGAGGCAGGTCGAGGGATGGAGGTTGTACATCGTGAAGCTTCTGACTCCGGGGGAATCCGGATTTGCGTTGTACGACTCGGCAAGTGGCAAAGCCTACCATCTACGCGATCAAGAGGGGTTGGTGAACATGTTCAAAGTGGAACCGCAGCAACCTCTCTGGCACGCTGTCTTTTCCAGCAACACCCAACGATTTACGGTGGGAATAGCAGTGTCTGACACGTACGCAGAACTAATACTGAAGCGAATGCAAAGTTTGAAATAAAGGTTTTCTATCAACAATCTATTGAAGGTAGTCGCCCATGCCTGCCTCGGTTTTCGGCACTTGTTGCTGAGGCTGAGCATGCATTTCATCGTGGACGTCTGTCCATGACGCACTTGTAGCAGGCTTTCTGCGAGGATACAACATGTAGGCAGCGACGGCAATCAAAGCAACGCCGGCAATGACCCCAATTACAATTCCTGCAATTGCGCCCCCACTGAGTCCGGAGGAAGAAGAAGAAGAAGAAGTTTCAGATGCATGGACAGCATAGATCGAGGGAAGCCCTGAACAAGCCGCTTGGTCTCTGCAGGTGGTTGAACTGCACTCAGACTTTCTACCATTCGGCGTGAGAAAGTATGCATACACATCATCCTGACAGCTACTTGTCTCGCAGCAATGGCATTTGCAATCGATGGGCGTGGCAGTCACATCCGCACCTGGATTGTGGGATCCCGGCGAAGGGCAGGAGCTCATCGCGAAGCACACAGATTTCGTGCATTCTGCGTTGTTCGGAAGGAAGATTGCGTCCCGCCTGCCGTTCGAGCACTCACAGAGGCAATTTCTAGGCGAATGATCCGTACCCCCATGTGCTGAGACAAGAGCCAAGAGTCCCACGAAGGCAAGCCATCGCAAAACTGCGGCAAACATCCCTCCGATCCTCCGAAATGTACAATTCCACCGTAAGTAGAGCGACGCCTCACGAGCACTGGGTGGGCTCCGTCTTCCTTCCCTCAGTCGCACAAATTTCCCTCGACGCTTTTTTGGCGGCTGCTTTTCCTCGTCCACTTCCCAGACAAGTTGGACGGTGAGTCATGTGAGGTCCCCGAAGCATTCCCCCGAAGATCCTGTGACCAAAATCCTCACGACCCATTGACAGGCTGGGGTCGATCGGATCACGGGGTCTCCCCCACCACCCGTCGACATGGTCGAACGGAAGAAATTCGCAACGCATCCGAGATGTGTCGATTTTACTCCTTACTGCGAGCAGTGGATCACGATAGGAACGGAGGATCCGATCGATATCTTCCCGGAGGAGGATGGGAGAGAACATTGTGCATGGATGTGGTCGGATGGCTGGCTCGTACGGCCGAAATTTCCTACGTTGGATTTCAGCACGACCTATCAACGTCCACATGCATTCCACTGGGCGCAGAAACGGCAACTTCGCCTTCCTTCGTGCAAGGAAGCTCATCCCATCCGCGGACATACTTTGGAACCTACCTTGGTAATATCGACGCTTGAAGGGCAGCCGTCGTGGAGAATTTCTCACCGACATTCGATCTCGGACCCTGGGTTTCCGCCCCGTCTGGGGTCGTCGGGGCAATCGTGGGGCTTCTCATCGAAGATCGAGGAAATCGACGGTGAGGATTGGACCAGCTGGAGGAAGGGCACGCGCCTGCCACGCGCCAGGCACACACTCCGGTGCTCTCCTGCCACGTGTTTGTCGTGTGGGAGGGTGGAATGGACCGATGCCCATGTGGATCCACGTCCGAGGTGGAACCAGGGTCGGAGTGACACATTGGAATCAGTTCCGAACTGCAGCCACACCGGCGGCGCAGTTGCGCACAGCCACCGTCGCGCATCCAGGAGCATCCGACCACCAGGCCGGGAATACGTTCCATCACTTCGGCAGAAGTGGTTGGGAAGGATCACATGTTCGGAAACATGGCGACCATGCCCACCGCTGCGCTCGCGCTGATGGGATGGATGGCTGGGTTCGCGTCAGCACAACTGACCGGCAACATTCAAAGGAATATGCCGAGCGGACAATACGATGTGGGTGACTACCTTGACCTCGCCAGATGCAATCGGTGGATGCGGGATGCTGTCACGGCCAACAGATGGGATGAAGCTGCAGATGTATTCATCAATGGCAAGAGCAACGACTCCAGTATCTGTGCAAATGGCAAAGCACCCCGTTGGTACGTCTCCAAGGATTCATTCCTGGATCTCGAAGGCCCAAACACCTACAGGGGCTTCTATCAGTACTATGACAATGACCGATTTTTCCTAAACACGCTGGCAAAGCGATATGTTTGTGCCAGCAACTTTGGAGGTTCTTCCCGTTTGAGGAGACTTCTGGAGGAAGACGACATTAGAGGTGAGACAACCCGTGATGCCTATTGCAGTGGTACGAACCATGGATCCCTCCCATTGCCGAGCATCCGTGAAGGCCTCATTAAACTGCCCCAAATACTCATTGGACTTGTCAATGGTTTCGCGGAGTTGGAAGAGAGTATCATCAGCCTTGGCAAGGTGAGTCGGGAAGAAACTCGCTATATCTTTGGGGAAGGCTATGCATTCTTGGTTGGTCGCGATAGTGGTGCAGGAGACTCATCCTTCTTTTACACAGTTTTCAGGAGAGAAGAAGATTTCAGCGTTACTGGCAACCAACTAGCAATCAGGGATGCCTACCAAAAGGGATTCGATGCAATTTCGGCTGCTGGAAGTATGACTGGGACCTCTGGAAGCCGTCTGAAAGTGGAACTTACAGAGCTCATACAAAAAATATCTGCTCGTTTCATTGTCACCATGATGCAGGGGATCGAGAGATATGTACATCGTTTGGACACCGAGAGCAATTCTGATTCAGACAGTGTCAACAAGTGGAGAGAAGAAATGCGCCTCTTTTATTATGGACTGGCTCCGTTTGTTGCGTCTTTGGACAAGGACGTGCATGAAGAGCTGGACCTTCTTATGAAGAGTTATGACAGCAGCAGCTTGCCATCAAACAAACGGTGCGAAGTTCGTCGCATATTTGAGTACGTCGTTCAGTCCATGTACGCATATGATGTCTCTTTGGAGAACTACGGGGCCTTACGAAACACGGGATCTTGCCCTGAGAATGACCTACTGAAGGTGCCCAATGCCCTTGCCTTACCTCTGGGTTCAAGGTGGCACACACCATACCTGCCAGATGGTATTCGCAGGTTGGCAACTGACACCAAAAATTATGCGCTACTTTCATACGATGTGTGCGAGATAATTGAGGGCGTTCGTGAGAAGCAGTGGGAGAAAGCCATTCATATCTACGTGCAAGGCAAGAACGCCCCCGAGAAGTCCCTGTACAGCTATGCTGTAAAGCCAGAGCCCTCATCTGTGACATGGCAACGATTCAGGAATGCGTTTGGCAGTGAAACATTCATTGACGATCACGTGAAAGAATACTTTTGCTCCAATAGCAGAAGACGCCGCAGTCTTCTGGAAGAAGAGGATTTTGCTGAAGATGCAGATCCAACCACTTACTGTAGTGGGTATGAAGGTAACCCACGTGGCTATGAACATGCTAGTCAGATGCAAGCTATCCCGAAGGCCATGCAAAACTGGATTGGGATTTACATGTCGACAGTAGAATTTGAAAAGGCTGTCAGTCAGGTAGAGAAGGGTGAGATCTCCTACGGGGTCAGACCTAGTGCCTCCCACTCTTTGAGTGAGGCATACCTGTTTTACACAGGCGCACGACCAGGAGATGATTGTTCGGCATACGAGACCACAAACAAGAGAGCCCTAAATTTTGGTGTTGACAATCAGAGACAAATTCTTCAAGCATACAGGAGGGCCAACGATGAGTTGAAAAAGGATAATCCTTCAGCTGTGACAGTCAGGCGAGCTTACGAGGAAGTCACATCGCTGCATCTCATTGTTTACGCAAAAGGAGTCACACGATATGCATACTACCTAGACAAAAATGCTGAAGAGCGCATTCCACCAATTAAGTATGGCACCGAGGGAAAGACCTTCTACAATATCATCATGCCCTACGTTGCTTCGGTGGACCCAGAGGGTGCCCGGCGGGTCACAGAGATCTTCGCTGACGAGAACACAGTGATGGAAGCCAACCAGAATTACTATTGCCAAGTGGAAGAGGTGATGAATTGCTTTGTCAGATCCATGGAAAGTTATGGAGTTTCTGTTCAACAGAATTATGGGAGATTGGAGGAGGCTGTACGTGATGGAATCTCCTGCAGGTACAATTGCAATGGCAGGACACTGGACTACAGGAATCCAGATAATGCTGCAGTTTCCTTTCAGAACCCATGGCTAGTGTTCGGAGCTCTTGTGTCATTTCTTTTTGTTATGTGACGTGGACTTGCAGGATGTGCATGTCTTTTTTTAGACAGCTGCTTCTAGATACTATCGAGTCCATGCACTTTGGCTGGTTTAGGATGAAAAACATTGATTGGCATGGAAGAGGAGCAGATGGCTGTGTCCTTTTCTCCCATCCATTATACGGTTGAAGAATGAGGCCAGTTTTCTGAAGCAAATGTAAGACATACTTCTGCAGATTGTGCCTTTCGTCGCGGTTGAGATCTTCAATATCTAGTACAAAGACGTTTGTGCGTAGCAATATGACCTCCGAGTAGACCGTAGACCATGTACGAAGCACCTCTTTCGCTTTTTTCCGCGCACCGTGTGCACTCGCACAATAGACGGAGCATTGGATGAATCCTGGCTCGAGCCATATGGATCCGGGAAGGGCAGTTGAATCATTCGTTGGGTATGTTTGTTAGTAGCAAGCACAACACATTGGTTGTTGGAACATCGCGGCTTCCCGATTACACTTACTCACACAACGACCTCATACAAGCGTACAAACTTTGAGCGCGCTATTCATTTAAGAGATTTCGAAGAGCAACCGCCTTGCGTGAGGTGAAAATGGCATGCTTTTCGCTCATTACTAGTTGCTTCCTCAAACGCAATACTTCTTGGAGGGAGAATAGCTATCTCATATCGTGTATTTGCACCGATAGGTGGAGGATCCTGATTATTTCCTAATACGCGTGACAAGGATTATCACAATGCAACCGTAACTTCTTTACTCACGAGCAATTTTCGCCTAGTGTAAAGCCTCTTACGTTTCTATCGAATCTTTGAACACGAGTTGCACTCATTCAAATTTGGCTTCACCGCATTTCTAACTTCAACTGTCCTTGACATCGAACTTGAATGATATCATAGCAACGTAGCTCATCTTTTCGAGCGCTCTATTCTCTCTCTTACCCTTCCCCGTACACGCTTCTTTCAATACAATGGCACAACAATGTGCAATTTAATTTTTGGACTCTTAATCTACGTATGTATTCACTAGCTCTTCAAGCCAAATCTTGAGCTTTGGAGTTCAAAAGTAGGTTGTCGGCCCATGATCATGAGATATAACTTTTATTTTATGGGTCTTGCATACCCGGCATGATCGGTGGGCTCAACGGTCATTGAAGCCGTCCGAAATCCCTACGAGACCTTGTTTCCAAGTTTCGTGACCTCTATGGCCTGGGGTGCTGGAGGAGCTTTCTAGATCCTACCTCTCCGCTACTTTGGGGTTTCATGAGTCTTTGGTCTTAGTAGCATATCTAGGGCTAGCATGGGTTTCACATCGCCATGGTTTGGCGTAGTTCGCCGCGAGAATTCCGACACTCTAGTCTTTGTGGTCCGTGATTGTAGATTTTATGGAGTTGCCTATTTTCTTGGGTTGTACTTGTGGCAACCTTGCCTTGTTGCGATGGTTTTGAGCACGCGATGGCGTACCTTGTGCATGGCAACCCGTACGTCGATCCTTCCATAGATTGTTGGTGCGTTGAACCTGTTGCGTCCTTTGTGTGAAGGACGGCGGAGGGCTACGTTCTTGTGAGCTTTGTTGTCGGCAGTAGCGCGTTCTTGAAGACGGAGGAGTGGGCTGAGACGACGTGTTGGTTCCGTAGGAAAGTAGG
>JBBULP010000392.1:0-15462 GCA_038048775.1 Picocystis salinarum | reverse complement strand
TACGAGCGACCCTGTCCATAGGGGACCTGCTGGTGACCCTGCAATTCTGTGGGGTCTCGAAGGTCTGCACCGAGACACAGCGTGTTTATACCAAAGTTAATATTGTGACGAGGCACGGGGCGTCACACCGGGTCGCTCCCTGCCTCCTCCTCAGAACCCGGACCACGAAAGATAGCGATGAGACGGCGAAAGGTCGCGATGGAGGACGGCGAGAGGTATCGAATGCGAGAAGGGGAGATCCGCCGCCGAGAGGTATCGATGGGGCCTGTCGATCGTATCGATGTCGTTGGGAAGGTGTCGATGTCGAGGGAGGAGGAGGCAGAGGACGTGCGTTTTGGCGACGCGATGGACGTCGAAGCGCGCGACTCGGCAGGCGAAAGAAGCGAGAGGCGAGGCTTCCAAGCGACCGAAAACGGAGAGGGGAAAGCTGCCGAAGGTCTGGGCACCTCCAACGCGGAGCAGGAGGAATGGTGGAGCGACGACGAGGACGAGTTCGACAGCGACGACGAGCTGTCGGCAGCGATGGATTGGGTGGACATGTGCGAAGACATGGCCGCTCGAGGCGGAACTGGATCCAATTCGAGCACGGGAAGGACTCTCAACACGGTGAGACCCAACGCACACGGAGGAGTGGCGAACAAAAGCGCCATGCAGCCCAAATCCAAACAGACGCAGAAGCTGGAATCCAGGATGAACCCGTGCTATCTTCCGAAACGACCGCTCGACACCGAATCCAACGTAGGTAGCTTCTCGTCCAAAGTTGCGAATTCCGTTCGTAAGAATGAGAGGCGCGAAGACGCGATGAGGATTCGGGTCACGGAGAAGAGCGACAGGGCTACAGTGGAACAAGCCATTGATCCAAGGACACGCATGGTGCTCTTCAAGATGCTCAACCGAGGCGTCTTCGATCAAATCCACGGATGCGTGTCCACTGGGAAAGAAGCCAACGTCTATCACGGGGTCACAAAACAAGGGGAGGATCTAGCCATCAAAATATACAAGACTTCCATCTTGGTGTTCAAGGATAGAGACCGCTATGTGTCAGGCGATTTTCGATTTAGGAATGGGTACGGGAAGGGCAACCCACGGAAAATGGTTAAAACCTGGGCTGAGAAAGAAATGAGAAACTTGAACAGGCTTCGCGCCGTGGGAATCAACGCTCCCAAGCCGATACTGCTGAGGATGCACGTGCTGGTGATGGAATTTTTTGGAATGGACGGATGGGCCGCACCAAGGCTGAAAGACGCCAATTTACCAAACTCCAAACTCTCGGCGCTATACAGGGACCTAATCCAAAACATGAGGATCATGTTCCAAAAGTGCCGATTGGTCCATGCAGATCTCAGTGAATACAACATCTTGTATCACGAGGGGAAGCTGGCCATCATCGACGTGTCACAATCGGTGGATCTTGACCACCCTCATGCGCTGGATTTCCTGCGAGAGGACTGCACGCATGTGAACGACTTCTTTCGAAAAAGTGGGGTGGCAACATTGACCGTACGGGAGCTTTTCGATTTTTGTACGGATCCAACCATCAAGGATGAGCAGGTGGGTGAGTATCTGGACAGGATGCGGGAGATTGTGGCGAATCGTCCCACCATGAAGTCTACAGAGGAAGAGGTGGAAGAAAATGTCTTCAAGAAGGCATACATACCTCGACGCATGGAAGACATTCCAAAATACGAAAGGGATGCGATGCGAATGAAGACTGGGGAAAATTCGGAGCACATATACTACCAGACCATCATGGGCATGAAGGAGGATGGTACAGGCGTACAACTTACTCCCAAAATCCTGGAACAAGAGGGGGTATCAGTGGCAAATGAGATCCAAGACTCACCCGGTTGTGCCGCAAACGACCATCTCCTTGAACCAGAGGAGGACATCGGCTCCACATCCTTGGATGGCACAGGAGACAGTGAAAGTGAGACTGAAGAATCGGAGGGTGACCAGGGCGAAAGGGTGCCACGACAGACGAGAGACAAACAAGCAGAGAAAGAGGACAGGAAAGCCCACAAGAAAGCGGTGAAAGAGTCCAACCGAGAGCGGAGGAAGACAAAGACCCCCAAATATGAAAAAAAAAAGAGGAAGAAGGCAGGTCACTCCAAGAATAAAAAGTAGCATATGTATAGAAATGTTACGGTTGAATTTACAACTTTATGTGTGACTTATCTCATTGTGATTTCTTTCAGGTTTCTCAGTGCCCTCACCTTCCCGCGTGCGGCTTCTCAAGCCTTTGCAGCAGCAGCTTTACGCAGTGCGTTGGAACGAACCAAGGAACCGATGGTGTTGACGGCCAGTTTCAGGTCGTCCATTGGGTTTCCGGGTACAACCGTCTTGTACAAGTAAGAGTCAAAGGTCATCTTCTGTACATAATCATCATCACACATCTCTACGAATGCCTCGCGAGCAGGGTTGCTGCGATAGAAAAGTTTCTGCAGAATGTCCAACACTTTGTAAGTCGCCCAGTACTTCCTGTCCCACTTATCCAGGTATGTGCGGAGGTCGGCCTCTTCGACCATGTACTGTCCCTGTCTGGACTTCTCGACAATGGCTTCTGCGCACATGCGACCAGACTTTGCAGCAAAGTAAATGCCCTCACCAGAACACTTGGTGACATAACCGGCAGCATCTCCCACCAGGGTGGCCCTTTCCTTTACACGGCGAGGACGAGGATGTTCCGGGATAGGGTGGGCTTCCACTCGGATGATCTTGCCCCCTTCGCAACGCTTCGAGGAACGGGCACGTGTGGCTGCCTGGTAATCCTTAATGGCAGTCTTGTTCACCACCGTTCCTGTCCCCACTGCCACGTGGTCGTACTTGGGGAACACCCAGCCGTAGAAGTCTGGGGAGACATCATCTCCCACGTACATCTCTGCCAGGTTCTTGTAGTACTCCATCTTGTCATCTGGAATGCGGATGCGCTCCTGGAATGCAATGGCATAGTCATACTCACCCGCATCGATGGCTTTAGCGACGCGTGAGTTGGCTCCATCAGCCCCAATCACCACATCAACTTCCAGGGTGGAGGGCTTCCCTACCTTGGAGGACTTGTCCGAGTAGTCGCTGTAATGGACCACATATGGTGCGTCTTTGGAGGTGGGAAGGTCGAGCTTTGTCATCAGCCCGTTGACAACGGTGGCGCCCATGGCATCAGCCCTTTTGCGAAGGAAATCATCCATAACCTCGCGTCTGCACATTCCAATGTACTCTTTTTCCGAGAGGGTCTTCCCAACATCCACCTCGCGGTTCGACGGGGAGATCATTTTCATCTTCGTGACTTTGCGGTCGATGATTTCGGTAGGCAGGTCGAATTCGTCCACCATGCACAAAGGGATGGCACCACCGCATGGTTTGCAGTTGTCCAGCTTTCTTTCGATGAGATAGGTCTCCACACCTCCTTTGGCCAAGGTCTCGGCGGCACATGCTCCGGAGGGTCCTCCTCCGATCACCGCCACGCGCAGCTTCCTACCTTCCGGCAGCTTTGCACCGGTGGCCACCACCTCCACACGAGTGGCACGTGTGCGAAGGGTCGCGTTGTGCGCCGTCGTGGCCGTGGTCCAGCTGCAGGGTTGGCCGCCCACGAATCCCGAGCGCGTCGCTCGCATGCCCTTGCTCGCCTGTTGGACGCGCGAGGCGGAGGCCTTTCCACGTGTGCCGTTTCCATGCAATTGCATCTGCATCGCGGTGGTCTTCATGCTTGCTTGTGGCGCACCAATTCCTTGCTGATGCGTGGCGAGTGTTGTCCGTGCACACGTCGTGTTGCTTTCGTGTGTGGATCGATGTGGATCTCATCCGAAGGAGATCTCTCGATCGAATCCAAGGACGAAAGGGAACGTACCCGATCAAACGAAGGGATAGTAAGGAAACGAGACCCGAGGCACGAAAGAGGAAGAAAAAGGGAAATGCGCAGAGGAGGGCATACAGGTGATTCAGAGATCCTCTGCGGAGGATGGAAGGGATGGGATCGATCTCGGTGGAAAAGCGGGGAAGGTTGGCGAAGCTGTCCTCGCAGAGGATGAGCACCAAACGTGAGAGCGATATTGGGTCCATCCTCTGCAGGATACGGGATTTCGTGGCAGGGACGTGCATTCCCCTTCTCTACGGCACATGGGTTCGTTTTGGCCGATCAAAGGGAGAACTTTGATCCGTCCCCCGCGGAGGAAATCCCGTTTCTGCCCTCCCCGTCCCTGCAATCGTGCGTACCCCCAGCACGACCCGCAGAGGATTGATCGAATCCACTTGCAGATAAGATCCTGGATTTTCGGGTGGGGGATTCTGATGCCATGCTGAACCGAACGTCGCTCGGTTCTATTCCCGAAATCTTTCCTTTTCCGAAGGAAAACCCGTCGGTTTCAAAAGGAAGGTCTCCCATCAGGATCCCAGGGAAAGGACACCACAAGCGTACGGCACGTGAACAGGACGGATAAACTCATGGGAGGTGTTTGTCAGCAATCCGTAGGACGGATGGGAAAGACGTGGATGGGTGACATGGAAAATTCCTTACACGACTTGATGCAGGCGCAGGAGGTGGCAAGCTCAAACTTTGCTGTCCACTGCAGCCATGTGTGCGATGAGATCCAACACGCGGCAAGAGTAGCCCCACTCGTTATCATACCAGCTCACGAGCTTCACAAAGTTGGGACTCAGTTGAATGCCAGCCTTGGAATCCACAATTGATGAACGGTTGTCTCCAACAAAGTCAGTGGAAACGACAGCGTCCTCTGTGTATCCCAGGTATCCCTTCAAGTCTGTCTCGGAAGCCTCCTTGAGGGCTGCCATGATTTCCTCATAGGAGGCCTCTTTCTCAGTGCGCACGGTGAGGTCTACCACTGACACATCAGAAGTGGGGACCCTGAATGCCATCCCTGTGAGCTTTCCATTCAGATGTGGAAGGACTTTGCCCACAGCTTTGGCAGCGCCGGTTGAAGAGGGGATGATGTTGCCATTGGCTCCACGACCACCGCGCCAGTCCTTCTTAGAAGGACCATCCACAGTCTTTTGGGTAGCAGTTGTGGCATGAACAGTTGTCATGAGCCCCTCCAGGATACCGAACTTTTCGTCCACCACTTTCGCCAAGGGGGCGAGGCAATTGGTCGTGCAGCTGGCATTACTGACGATGTTCATCGATGGCTCATATTGCTCCAAATTCACACCGCAAACAAACATTGGTGCGTCCTTGGAAGGTGCAGATATCACTACCTTCTTGGCTCCGCCCTTCAAATGAGCATCAGCTGTGTCCAAGGTGGTGAACACTCCTGTGGACTCGACTACGTAATCAGCGCCAGCTTCACCCCACTTGATGTTTGCGGGGTCCTTCTCTTCAAAACAGGCCACTTTCTTGCCGTTAAAGAAGAGCCCTTCTTCGCTGCCGATCACATCACCTTCATATCGGCCATGGACACTGTCGTACTTGAACATGTAGGCCATGTAGTCGGGAGGGATGAAGGGATCATTCACGGCAACGACCTCGATGTCGTTCCTTTTCAAGGCGGCTCTTAGGACAAGTCGTCCAATGCGCCCAAATCCGTTGATTCCAACCTTGATCTTCCCTCCCTGTTCTGCAGCAGCATCGCTGGTTGGGGCCTCAGGAGAGAGGACAGCCAGAGTCCTCGATGCATTTCTTGCCAGACGGACAGGCTGGGTCCTGCCGGCAGACGATACCTGCAGCACTGGTCTGGATCCGCGGACGAAATTTCTCGCAGCAAGAGGCTTGGCTTGGGCGACTTTCTTTCCGGCTGCATTTGGCGCAAGATCGGTTGGTTCGGTCAGCGAGGTGCTTCGATGTCGTCATTGCTCGAGAGACCGCGCTTTCGTGCATTTCTCCGGGTCCCTTCTCAGCACGGAAAGCAAGCCGATCGTTCGAGGCCGCCTTCGCTTTCTCCAACGACATCTAGAGACGACGCATGACGGCCGCATC
Source organism: Picocystis salinarum (assembly GCA_038048775.1). NCBI lineage: Eukaryota > Viridiplantae > Chlorophyta > Picocystophyceae > Picocystales > Picocystaceae > Picocystis > Picocystis salinarum. The sequence continues at coordinate 9,539 of JBBULP010000392.1, read as the reverse complement.
GACGAAGAGGTCTGTTTTCTCCTCTCTACACCTCCTTGTCTCGCTGCCATCTTCCACACCAGGAAGGGTGGGATGCGTCTCGCTGCACGCACCTGTTGCGTTGGCACCCACGTGCACGGCTTGGTGGTTCACCACCAGGTTCGCAAGGGCTGCCATGTCTTCGTACGTTCGGCTGCGTCGCTCGTGCGATCGATCGATGTGCTCGTGCTTGGCTTCGTCGAAACGGTTGGTGGCTTTCGACGTCGGTTGGAGGCCACGACCTCCAACGACCACCCAACCCTAGGCCTCGGATCTCCCAAAGCCCGCAGAGGACGAGTTCGATCTTCCCCCTCCTCTGCGGGGATGGGATCTCCCCGTGCGATACCACGAAGGGTCGGGAGATCCCGTCACGTGCACTCAAGGGACTGGAAGGACATGGAACCACACAGATGTGGACATGCAAACACATGAGAGTGGTGCTGGAAAGGAATGCATTGCTGTTCACGTGGTTGGACGTAGTGGAAGAAGACAAGGAGAAGGAAAGGGAATGATGGACCCGGCAGTGCGGCCAAGGACCTGAGAAGAATTAGGGGCTACGAGAGTCGGAGGAACTAGGGTGACAGGATGGTGGGAATGCACGTGTGCGTTGGAACATGTCCATGCGCAGTGCCAGGTGTCCCTTCAGACACGAATGCACAGGACGCGGTAGGGCGTGGAGCAAATAGCCTTGCTTATGGCGGAGCCTGCACCCAGAAACGTGGGCACACTTTCCAGCAAGTGCATGGGAAAGCGCAGGGACAATTGTATCGCCAGCCTCGGCAGGTTCCACCTCGACCATCTAGCTGATACTAACTTCCCTCTTTGCTTGGTGTTGAGTGGATAGACTTGAGGGGTAGCAGAGGTAAAGGCGATTCTGCACGTGCTGTGCTTCAGAAGACAGTTGTATCAAGAAATACGTCCATTTGCTCAGTCGGCAAGGACCTCTCTCGTGTACTTGTATGCATTGGACCAGCAGGGCTGGCACATGTCGATGGGAATCTTGCCTTGCTTGTTCGTGATTCGCTTATCCGCTCCTTTCTGCAGCAAGTAGTTCACGATCTCTACATGACCCCGCATGGCGGCCCAATGGACAGGCGAGTTGTCTCCGAGATCCAGCGCGTTCACATCGGCACCCTGCTCGACGAGGTACATGACGGTTTGGAGGTGTCCGTTGTGCGCAGCACGAAGCAGGGGCGTTTCTTTCATGACGCCGCGCTGTTCGATGTCTGCCCCTTCTTCCAGCAGGAGCTTGCACACAGCCAAATGCCCGTTTCCTGCAGCCAAGAGCAAGGGAGGATCACCGCAATGATCCCTTTCGTTCAAAGGAGCTCCCTGTTGAATTCAAGATCACGGCATAACTATGCGTCAGAGCTTATCTTGGTGCGGAACTCGATGTCGAGGTGCCTTTCACTCCGTCGGAGAACTCGAATCGCCACCGCCTCGTCGCTTGGCATTCTTCGCGACTCACCTCTTCGATGTGCTCTTTGACCCAATCGTAGTATCCATCGACGCAATCACGCCAGATGTTGGACTTTTCAGGGATGAACTTCCCCGTCTTCTCTCGCCATCCACGCAGAATTCGCGAGTTCCATCGTTTCTCCGTCAGCCGTTCCGTCTCGAGGTTCCGTCCGCCATACGCGACCCGCAGGACCGCTCCCTTTCCGTCCGCCTTTTTCTCCTTCGTATCCGCAACGTACGATGAGATCGAACGGCATGGCTTGTCACGCGTCCTGTCGTCGTGTTCACGTTGTGCGACGCGGTCGACGTTGGCTTCGCGACTGGTGGATTCGTGGGACGTAACGCCAGCTTGGGTCGACTCGTCTTCTCTCGACCGGGTCTCGAAACCATCCGAGGAAGGTATCGAAAGGATCATCGAGACGATTCGAGGAAGGTCTCGATGGACGCAAGGGCGACGGAGGATGGGGATGCCATGGGAAGAAAGGTCCAAGAAGAAACGCATCCACGGAGTACTTATTCAAAAATGAGACCTGCCAGATTCCCGGACCGCTCTACCCGAGGTCACAGTGAGTACTGCCATCTCCATGATGTTGCATTGGCTAAGGGTCATGTGATCGGCTAATGGATGCTGCCCCAGGGAAATCAAGAGACTTCCTCGGGGAATGGATTCCTCTTCTTCAATACGGTGCTTGACGGTTTCGATGGTGTCTTTCATGCTCATCTGAAACTTCAGCTTCAAATCTTGAGGCAAGAGATGTGCCACAATGTTGATGTTTTCTGCTTCCTTGAACAGATTGACTAGCGATGATGCAATCTTGCACATCTCTTCCGCATGGTGAAACTCTTCCTCTCCCACCACTTCTATCCGATTCTTGTCTGGGTGGTATTTACGCCTTGCTTTTGTTAGGGCAGCTATCAAAGTGTCTGGTGGCGCGTTCTCTTGTAGTATCTCAATGTCCGCCATGGCCAGAAATCCTGTAGCACTCTGACATAGACATGTCATATCGCAAGTGCGATTGCATATGAATCCCGGCCTTGGGATTTTTTCTTGAACGCCAGGCAATGCACTGAGGTGATTTTTGATAAAATGTGCACGGGGCATGAATGGTTCCATCGTCTGCTCCAACTTTGAGCGAGTGGAGTCTTTCAATTCCACAGGAGTCTCCTCTTCTGGTTTGGCTCGGGATGGTGCTGCTGTAGGTGGTGGATAATATGTCTGTTCATAATCTCGGCTTGATTTCGGGGCGTAAGGATTGTTGACGCGGGGTTCTTCTTGCACGTTGGACTTGGATCGAACCGAAGCAAGACGGCTGGCTAGTGTGGCTGAAATGTTTCGTCGACCAGCGCCACTTCCGTACATCTGTCTATCATCTGCGGCATCCTGAAAATGCACTCCTTGTTGATAGGAGTGCTGTGAGTAGGGCTGCTGAGCATTGCTGGAGTACGGTTGTTGAGCATTGCTGGAATACGGCTGGTGCCGGGGCGGATACGCAGGAACAGAATCTCTTGGGGGTGCTGGCGCTGTAGGTGCAGGCACAGTAGCCTGCGCCCCGCCCATTTTTTTTGCACTGTCCAGCATGAACATGCATCTCTCTTTCTCCCGAGTGGCCTCCATCTTTCGCAATTCTGCGCGAGTCAAGGAATCTTTTACTGATTCCAACATTTCTAAGGATGCATGAACCTCTCGCCTTGCATCTTGCAACCTGTTGTAGTAATCGTGGACGCTTTTGTTCGCGGCGTTGTATCTCTTTTCTGCTTGAGCTAGAACCTTCAGCTGTTCGCTTTCGTCCGCTTCCACGTATTCGAGTTGTTTTTCGGCCGTAGTCAGGGCGCGTTTCGCTTGTTGCACCAATTCTTCCACCTCCTGGGATACGTCCGTCTGGTAGGCGTTCCTCGTCGTTCCTCTTCCGTTTGCTCTTGAAGACAGTGCTCCGTCTTGTCCTCCAGCACCAAAGTACGCGTTGACACCATCGTCCATCTTCCTTCGGCCTATCCGGGTCTCACTGTTCGCGGACCGACGGATCCACGATCTGCGCTCTCCCTCTCGGTTCCAGCAGCACCTCTGGCTCCTTCAGGAAACTGGTGCAAGTCTCTTGGTTCTCTCGTCCGCTCGATCGCACGGTTTCCGACGCACACCACGGTTGGATTTGGCGGTCTTTTTCTGGTGCGTGGCGTGTGCACGGTGTCCGCTTCACCACCCGAAGCGATCCTGGACCAGTCGTCCCATCCGGCGACCCCAGTGGGGCGTCTCTGTAGGGTCGCCCCAATCCACCTGGGTGAACGTGGTGGAAGACATGGACCAGACCCAGACCAGACCCAGACCAGTCCCAGAAGAACGAAAACGAAAGAGATGGAGGGAAGCGGTGCCCAAGCAACAGGCACGGCATAGGAACCGGAGCACGCAATGGGAGAGGCTCGAACCGAGGCGTGTTTCAATCCAGGAATGCGATGCCACATGGAAGAGGGGATCCTCTGTGCTCGAAGAGAGGCGCTCTAGCATGGACTCTTTGCTGAAGACCTAACCAATGCACAATGCAAACCTTTTCTGAAAGTGCAGGAACCTGAAGGATGTCGGATTGTATGGATTGGAAATGGGCCAATTCGAGCACACCCATTGCCACAGGAAAGTCTTTCCTGAATGGCGGTTCTTGGAATCACCGGACGTGCTGACGAAGGAAGGAAGGCGGGCTCCCACAAGAATGAAATTGCCAGTTTATTTAGCTACCTTGAATGGCCCTAGCTCAATAATCAGCCATGCGAAATATATGTTGACAAACTACGAAGCCTTCAATCAATGCCCACTGGACAGCAACCTCTCAATTGCCTCATTCACGTTCCCTCTAGCTGCCACCAACGCACGGATGTTCTCTTGCACGTCATAAAACCCCATGTCTTTTAACTGCTGCAGCTGTGTTGCATATGCACTTTCTGGGTTCTCTGGAGGAGGTGGAGCTGCAGCGCCGGATCCAAGCAATCCCATCAAAGCACTTAGGTCTGGTGGGTTGGCAGCGCCATCGCTTGGAGCATTTGCACCGTCCGTCGGAGACCCGTTTAAAAAAGACTCAAAACCACTCCCACGCAACTGGCCCATGGCTTGCTCCATCTGCATCATAGCCTGCATGTTGTTTGGATCCATCATAACCCTCAGAAACTCAGGGTTTGCAAGCAAGCTACGCATCTCTGGGTTTGATTCCAGTAGAGACCTGGTCTGTGGGTTGGCATTGAGCATGGATTCAAACAACTGGGGATTGCTGGAGAGCGATTGGAGCATTTGCTGCATCATCGGAGATTGCATCATTGTGCGCATCTGTTCAGGACTCATGCCTAGCCCAGGAACTGTCCCAGTTCCCCTTGCAGCAGCACCTTGTGTTCCAGATGCTGGAGTTCCCTGAGCAGTATTTGATGCCGCTTGGTGCCTTCCTTGATTCCCAGCAGGGGCCCAGGGATTAGGCAATGGGGTGGTGTTAGGTGAACCAGTAGGATTGGGTGTACCTGCTGACTGCTGGGGTTGAAAAAGGTCCGAGAAGGGATTCTCAGTGTCTTCTGGTGCGACGGATGCACTCATCATTGGCTCTTGTACATTCTCGTACATTCGTCTGAGCATGTTGAATCCTTCTGGATGTGCTTCAATGTTACTCATTGCTCGATCTGTGTTGCGCATCTGCTCTCGCAGCAAATCTGGATTTCGTGCAATCTCCATTGTTTGTCTCAAGATGCTTGGATCATTGAAGATGTGAGCTAGTTCTGGGTTCCTTTCCATGATCTGTTGCATCTGCGGGTTATTCATCATGATTGAACGCATGAGTTCAGGATTGTTCATCATGCTCTGCATCAGCGGGGATTCCATTAGATCGGACATCATCCTTGGATTTCGCATCATCTGTTCTTGGAACTGTTGGAACCCGCCTGCGTCTCCTAGGCCACTTGGTTGTGCAGCAGGCGTATTCGTTTGGTTCGAAGGTGTAGGAGCCGGGTTAGCTGCAGCAGGACTGGCTTGCTGGGACTTCTCTCCTCCTCCTTTCACAAGATGAATCGTGTGTCCTGCTTCCAAGCCTGGAAAGATGGAAGCGCAGCATCTGCTGTCAGCACTCGCCCTTGCGTTCGGTCGTCTCAGCGCACGTTTCGCATCGCTCGCTATTGCCTTACCGTAAGAGCTCAGCGTTCTCTCATCCTTCAAGATCTGCCCTTTGTAGATCAGCCTCTGGCGATCAGCCGACACGCCAGCGAGTGTTTCTGAGGAGAGCGTTTCCTTGACGTCACCCACGGTGCCTTCGAGTTCCACTTGAATCTCGAGTTTTCCAGAAGGTCCCGTTTGTTTGACAAACACGGACACCGGAGCCATGTCGATCGTCTGTTCCGCGTTCCTTTCGGAGTCGGACGCCCTCTGTCCTCACGCTCACGCGATCGCAGCTTCGTACGTCTCTTTTTCGGTCCGTGCTCGGCACAAGTCTTGGTTCGATTTCTTTTCGTGTTGGGTTCCTTCCCTTGCGTTCCACGCCTGGTACGCACGCGTGTTGATCGCAAGCCTCGACCAGGCTCCTTCTGTCTTCCTTCGCCACACCAGCTGCGCCTGATTCACGTGCTTGTCTGTTGGTGCGTGTGTGTGTCTGTGTCGCTCGATCCAATCTACGTCTTCTCGACCACGAACCCTCCTCACCACGCCCTCTCTCTCCATCCCTCTCAGCCTCTCTCCCACACGGCCCCTCTCGGCTCCTCTGCTGCTCTCTGCCACGCTCCCAATCCTACACAGGCAAACACGCTCTTTCTGGCAGACACCCTCCCGTTCCCATGCACGCTCTGGCTGCTTCGCTCGCCTCCAGGGTCATCCTGGCAATGTCCTGGCCGAGATTTCCCGCTAGATTCCCGTCACTGCTCATCGCACCACCACCGTCCGATCCTCTTTCGTTTCAGGAGGATCGATCAGGCGTCATCTGCCGCGGTCGGATGGCTTGGAATGGCCACCTTCTCTTCCGACACACGCACGAACCCACCGCACCTGGCAACACGTGCCGAACATCCCAAGGACGTTTCCGACGAACGAGCACCGGTCCATGGATCGAAAAGACCGACGGTCCACGCGGGAATTTCCTGGGGGGTACGGATATCGTACGGAGAATGTGCGTCCGGGTACGGGGGAGTGGAGCCGGAGAGAGAGCTTCGTTCGTGCGTTCGTCGAGGCGGCGCCATGGCCGCGCCGAATCCAGAGAGCGCAGCAGCTCTTGCGAACTTGCTCACGAAGGTGGCGCGTTATGCAGTGGTCCTGGGAGCTGCAGGAAGCGTGGCCCAAGCTTCCATGTACAACGGTGCGTGGGAAAGACGGCCACGGATGCGAAAGGAGAGCAAGTCGTCCACGTGGTGACGTTCCTGCGTCGATGGAACGACGACAAACCAAGCAGACCTGCGAACGAACGAAGAGGAACGGAACGGGTTGCGAGTGGAACAAGACGTATCCTACGAGGAAGACAAACGCGGTGACTCGAACGCGATGGAGTGTTGCTGACGTTGCCAGCTGCTCGTGCGTTCGTGTTGGCGATCCTCTCGTGAAGTGGATGGAGGAGAACGCGTGGTGATGTTCGACAAAATCAGCGGGGTGTTGGAAAAAACCAGTAGCGAAGGAACGCACTTTCTCGTCCCCTGGCTCCAATCCCCCAATGTCATGGATATCAGGACCAGACCGCGATCCATCAGCTCCGTCACTGGAACCAAAGGTGCGTCGACGTGCGAGCGATCGAGTGGAGCAAACGGACGACGAGAATGCGTGTCTGACTTTCGTGCCTCGAACACGATGCAGATCTGCAAATGGTCAACCTGACCATCCGGGTGCTGTCGAAGCCAGACGTGGACAAACTGCCCACGATCTTTAAGGAACTGGGCCAAGATTACGACGAGAGGGTCCTGCCTTCCATCGTGAACGAAGTCCTGAAGGCAGTCGTTGCGCAGTACAATGCTGTCCAGCTCATCACTCAGCGTGATAAGGTGTCTGGACAGATCTCCGCAACATTGCGCAAAAGGGCAGGGGATTTCAACATCATCCTCGATGACGTGGCAATCACGCACCTGTCTTTCGGTGTGGAATTCACTAAGGCAATCGAGCAAAAGCAGGTGGCAGAACAGGAAGCCTTGCGGCAGAAGTTTGTGGTGGAAAGGTATGAACAGGAGCGAAAAGCCTCAGTGATCAGGGCAGAGGGAGAAAGCGAATCCGCAAAGCTTATTTCAGATGCGACCAAGCAGGCCGGTGTTGGGCTCATTGAGTTGAGGCGCATTGAGGCTGCAAAAGAAATCGCAGAAACCATGTCTCGCAGCCGCAATGTTGTGTATATCCCAGAGGGCAACAACATGCTCTTTGGCCTCAACTCCGGCCAGTAGGCAATGGCCCGTGTAATTACAGTCCTTACTCAAATATTCCAGGATAGAACACGTGCTCCAGAAACAGGCCGTGTGAGGGTGCAACATTCCAGGGGGGCGGGTTTCTGCGTCCTCTCCTAAAGCTCTCCCCCTCGTCGAGCGCATCACAGATGGATTGCTTGTCTATCTTTCCAAGTCCTACGGATAGCAAGGCACCCACCATGTTTCGAACCTGCTTGTACAAGAAACCGTTGCCTAGGATCTCCACCTCGATGTCGCCATCGTCTTCTCTTATTCTCACGTATTTTATTCGACGGATTGGATTGCGCTTCGGCATGTTTTCCCGAAAGTTGGCGAAAGAACTGAAATCGTGTTGGCCTATGAAGGATGCAGCTGCATCTCTCATTCTCTCAATGTCTAACTTCTTCCATACGTGAAGGGTATAATTTCTGCGAAAAGGGTCCGCCTTTTCCTTGTTGCAGATGTAGTACTTGTATATTTTCTCCTGTGCATGGAACCTAGCGGAAAATCCCCGTGGAGCTTCTCGGATGTCGAGAACGACGATATCTTGTGGAAGCATTCGATTGAGCGACAATTGTAGAGCTCGTGTGTCGTCGATTGTCTTATTTCCCGTGTAAAAATGTGCGACCTGTCCCCTCGCGTGGACACCGGCGTCGGTTCGGCTTGACGCTTGCATGTAAAGCGTGTCGCGGTCGAGTTGTGTGATTTTCACCAGCCTCTTCTCCACTTCTCCTTGAACGGTCATCACCTTTTTGCTATTCCTCTGCAGCTGCCAGCCTCCGAACCGCGTTCCATCGTACGCCAACCACAAGCAGTAGACGTTGCTCTGACTTCTGTCTGGAATTTCTGCTCCTCCTCCATGGGTCAGGCGTCGATTGTCGGCGGTTTCTCGACTTGCATCCATTCTAATCCTTTTCTTCCTCCTGATGGCGCTGAATCGACGCATGCAGAGATTCATGCGTCGCGTTCGCCTTTGAACATGCGCAGTGCTTGCTTCCACGCCAACCTCCTGTCCGGTTCCACTTCGAGTCGCCACCTTTTCAAACCACGTTTGGATCGGACTCGAAAGTTGCAAAGACCCTTTCAAGCATCGCTCGAACCCGAAACGAGTGTTCCTGGATGCCAGTCGAACTGGATGTCTGCTCCTGTCGGATTCATTCGGCCAACACCTTTGCATCGGGACAGACGAACGATACATGCATGTGTTGATGCGATGCCGTGCGTCGTCGAGCGAGATGTGTGGTATATCTTCGCGAAAAGAGGGACCCTCTGTCGCACCTGTCGAGGATGTGTGCATCGCAGTCCTTGCTCTGCTGCAGATATTGCACCGGTGTGTGGTGGTTGGTCTTGCCGAAGGTGTTGTGTTGGCTTATGTCCGGATGTTTGGAGCGAGTTGATGGAGTTGGAAGGATCTGGTCGTTGGTCAGACGCTCGCATGGTTCGACCATTCCTGCATCAACGGTTCAAATCAACCCGGGCTCGTTTCCGTCGATTCCTTCGGCAACGCAGGCCCTTGGCGACGTGTTCTACACCTGTCCATTACGCTTGCACCGAGTACGTCCACATCCTTCTGCTCTCTTCAAGTTTCCTCATGCTTCTCCATCCGTTCGACCACGCTTCACCACCTCTACCGCGCACCTGGAGCTTGGGGTCCACCCCACCCCCGTCCTCCTCGCCTCCCCATTGGTTCGTACGAC